>JASDQU010820017.1:7284-18131 GCA_032191745.1 Picea mariana
AACTTGTTCAACTCTACCCATTCCTGATATTCCCCTCCCCTAGGGCCATATCCCAGTTTGGGAAACAGTCCCCCAAGCCATTACCAAAATCCCTTTCTTTTACCCCCCACCAAGTGTACAAGCTTTCTAGGTAGCCACAACGCTCACCCTTCCTAACATGGTGTTATAAATTCCAGTATGGTATCTCCATCCACCTGAGATGGTCCCTCAATCATCCCTCCCTCCCCAAACCGAAGGAATCCTGATGCAAATTCCCACACTTACCCCCACTATCTCACCCACACCCCCACTCGTTAGCACCCCTACTACAGCTGGGGGCAGACTAAAAAAGAAGGAGCCCACTATTCCAATTCCCCCACGTGTCCAAACTCCTTGCACGCTATGCGAGAAATACAGACACCCCACCAACAAGTGCCCATCTCTCCCTGAGTTACGTAATCTCATTCAACTCTCTCGAGCACCTCCACCACTCATCGCTTCCTCCAGTACTGTCGCTATCTCCTAGAACACCAGTAGCAAAGGACTGCGAACCAAATTCCCATGCGCCATCTGTTCAAAATATGGCCATTATACACACCATTGCCCAACGCTACCCCAATTTCGATAGACGCTAGTAGCAGTACGCTAGAGCTTTCAACAAGAACCCAGTCCATCTCCATCATCCTCAACCAACGTCACAAACATCCATTATGTCATGACTTCAGTCAATGAATGTATGAGGTGCCCTTTCTCTCTCTGTGATTCATTAGATCATTTCACGTACCAATGTCCTATGATCATTGAATACAGACAACGCCAAATGGCCCTGATTCAAAATCCTACCCCTCCCCCTTGTAGAATCGGTGATTAACCCTACTCCATCACCAGAGGTTGTTCATATTACTTCTCCTAAGCCTGGAGCACTCCCTACTCCTCCATGGTTCTTAGATGATTTATACGAGGATTTACCCCCAAATCCCCCCAATTCTCCAGTTCATTTTCCTACAGAAATTTTACGCCCGACTATCGTTTTTAACCCACAATATCTTGATATTTGGTTTAAGTCGACCGAACCATCGCAATCCCCTTGCATCAATCCCCCTACTTCTTTATCAGCAGGAGACAACGACACAGTGACAGTCACTGATGTCACTCCTCTCAATCCCCTATATTCACAACAGTTTCACTGCGATGAAGATATTCTCGAGTTAACTACCCTTGATTGCCCATGGGATGTGTTCCACCACAGGGTGCTCTTTCTTTCACAGGAAGCCTTCACGCCTCCTAACCAACAACCCATATACGCAGTCAAAACCAAATATTTTCTCCCATCAGGGCATATAGATTGGTTCAATAACCCTATCCCCACCCCTGACGCTTTCGAGGAAGGCAATATGGCCAATATTTCCCCAACCATCAAAATAGATATTTCCATCAAATCCAAAATTATAGAGGAAATCACCATTGGCATTGCGTGCTCTCTTGAAGAAATCGCCGCCTACAAAGCCCTCTTCCAGGAATATCGAGACATTTTTGCCTGGTCATACACAGAGATGCCCAACCTTGATCCCTCTATTGTCGAACATCACATAGACACCTGGCCTGATATCACACTTGACCGTAAAAAAAAACGACCGCTACATCCTTCCAAAGTAGCGGCCATCAACGCTGAGATTAAAATATTATGTGCTACAGGGTTCATCTACCCCATCACATATACGTCATGGGTCTCCAACCCCGTCCCTGTGAACAAAAAAATAGGGCACTATTTGTGTCTGTACGGACTTTCGCGACCTCAATCATGCTTGTCCAAAAGACAATTTTCCAACGCCCTTCATTGACCAATTTATCGATGATTGCACGGGTCATGAAGCTTTGTCCTTTATGGACAGTTTCTCTGGATACAACCAAATCCAAATTTACCCAGCCGATTAGTACAAAACCGCATTCACTACCCCTTGGGGCACCTTTGCGTATCGTGTCATGCCATTTGGCCTCAAGAATGCTGGCGTCACTTTCCAACGGGCCATGAAATACATCTTTCATGATCTGGCTCATATCATTCTCACATACTTGGATGACCTCATAGCTTGATCCAAGAAATGCACTCAACATCTCAATGATTTACGAATCATCTTCCAAAGGTGTCGTCAGTACAACATTCGCTTGAATCTCCTCAAATGTATATTCTGTGTCACTGTTGGGTGCCTCCTTGGGTTCATTGTGTCATAATGTGGCATTATCGTGGACCCCCTCAAAGTCCAAGCCATCACAGAAATTCCACCCCCTCGGAATTTACACCGACTACAGAGCCTACAAGGCAAAGATAACTTTTTACGGCGCTTTGTCCCGGATTACGCTACTCATGCACACGACTTCCTTTGCTTACTTCGTCATGACATCCCATTCCAATGGGATGAACATGCCCAAACCGATTTTGATGATCTTAAAGCATCTCTCTCCAACGCCCCGTTGATTAGTCCACCTGACTATAACCACAACTATATCCTCTACATATCGGCCTCAACCGTCTCAGTAGCAGGAGTTCTCGTCCAAATAGGGGATGGCCATCGTGAGCATGTCATTTACTACATTAGTAAAAATATTTCAAGGACACCCTTGAAATACAATCATGAAGAGAAGCTATCCCTTGTTGTTGTCCTTGTAGTCCAGAAGCTGCGCCATTACATTCTGCTTCGAACTACCAAATTCATACCATATTCCAACCCCATGCAATACTTTCTCAGTCGTCGGCAAATTAACGATAAATTTGCCCGATGGATCGTCATCTTTCAAGAGTACAACCTCAAATTCTCAATACCCAAGAGCAAGAAAGCCCTTATCCTCGCCGAACTCATCACGACGTTTCCCTCAGATACTACTAGTTCCCTCGTCAATACCAACTTCCCCGATGAATATCTCTTTTACATCCCCTCGGATGACCCTTGTTACGACGATCTCCTCGTCTACCTCTAAACACAAAAATTCAGAAACCACCTCTCCAGAGACAATCATCGACGGATTCGACACCAAGCCCCACATTACCTACTCATCGGGGATGTTTTATATCAACGAGGGGTCGACACTGTACTCCGTCGATGCGTAACTATCAATGAGGCCGATCGAGTCTTTAACAATTGCCACAGTGGAGCTTGTGGGGGCCACCTCTCAGGGATGTACACCGCCCAAAAAATCATTCATGCCGATTACTTTTGGCCTACCTTGTTTCATGATTGTATTCACACTATGAAGCGATGTGACAAATGTCAGCTTTACGCCAACAAAGCACGAGCACCACCTGCTCTTCTACACCCAGTCATCACTGCCGACCCCTTTTGCAAATGGGGCATAGACTTCACGACTTGCAACCCTTCATCCAGAAATGGACACAAATACATCATCGTGGCAGTCGATTACTTCACCAAGTAGGCTGAAGCCATGCCTACCTTCAACAATACCACCGAGACCGCGACCCATTTTTTCTTTAACCACATCATTTCCCGCTTTGGAGTACCACTACAACTAGTCTCTAATCGCGAGAAAGATTTTGAGAATGATATTTTCGTCAAACTCTCATCCAAGTTAGGCTTCTCCCATGAGTTTGCCTCCCCATATTACCCTCAGTCAAATGGCCAGGTCAAAGCAGTTAACAAGGTCCTCAAAACCATGTTGCAGTGCACGGTTGACAAACATAAGACCAATTGGCATCATAGGTTATTCTCCGCGCTATGGGCCTATCGCACAACAGTCAAAACTGCCACTGGTTTCACACCTTTTCATCTAGTCCACGGGGTGGAGGCCACTCTTCCCATCGAGTGTGAAATTCCCACCTTACACACCGATATTGAGCTATTACCTGACACTGCTCCAATGGAGCAGCGTATGCTGAGCTTAGAGTCCCTGGATGAGGATCGTCGATCTTCATTACAGAACAATGAAGCAGCCAAAAAACGATCAGAGGCCACCTTTGATCGCCATGTCAACCTTTGCTCATTCAACGAAGGTGACCTCGTCCTCGCTTACGATGTCGCTCACGATATCCTCGGCCATGGAAAATTTGAGTCACTATGGCATGGACCTTATATCATCCAACATTTCCTTACTAAAGGCGCGTACATTCTAGCCTCCCCTGAAGGCCACCCTCTCAAAGAACCCTTCAACGGGTTGTACCTAAAGAAATTTTATGCCTTATCGTAGCCATTCTACACTAGGATTTTTCTTTTTGTACGTTTGTTTTAGAGTTTTTAATCTTCTTTCATCCATACCTCACGTCCAATCTATCACTCGTGTTATTGATAGATGCCACCCCCATCGGCCTACAACATTGGTTACGCCGACAAAGCTAGCTGTTGGACACAGAATCTCGCTTCGGCTACTCGGGCCCTCTATTCACCCTCACATGAACTTCTCCACTCCAGCGACATATGTTTAGGCTCAACCACCAACAATCAAGTAGAATACACCACCGCCGTTGGTCTCCTTGCTAAGGCCAACCATCGCCATGTTCTTCACCTTAGCGTTTTACTTGATTCCCAACTGGTCGTCCTCCAGCTTAATAATGTGTACCGCGTTCGCGATACTTGCCTCTTCCGCAAATACCTGCAAGTTAGACTTTTATCTCGACATTTTGATTCCATTACATTCACACATATTCCAAGACAATTTACTCAAATGGCAGATAACATGGCTAACCTAGTATTAGATTGGCATTTATTACATCAGGTTACCAGTACGCATACATCAAACATCAATAATCTGTCACAACATATAGACATCATCAAACAAAACACAAAATACATGTAAACATCATCAATATCCCAAAATGTATATCCATATATATATCGATCAAATGTGCTATCCACATGTTTAAAAAAAAAAATATATCGTACATATACAAACATCCGTAGGCTAGTGAACCACCTCGCCCCTATTGATACAAAACTAGTGCCACTACACCCAGTAGGCTCACATGCCTATATAAATACCAAAAAACATATAAATACATACATAGAAATTCATAGTGCCTCTATAGCACCACCACCTGGCCCTCCCTTAGGAGGTGGTGCCCCACCCACTATCGGTCCCTTCGAACCTGGAGGTAGCCGCCCAGTCATGGAAACACCTTCTACTGCTGCTCTCTAGACCAAGGTCCGCCATACCAATGGAACCCCCACACCTTGCTCTAGGACGCCCTCGTCCTAGATCCACGACCACATGCCCTTGGGCACTCCCTATAGCATCGCCTCCAAGCGACGACGAATATCCTCAAACTCTCCCCCGGCCTCGACCGGAAGAGCATGTGATGGACCTGCACCGGGGTCGTCAAAATGACATCTCCTAGCCGCTCTCTCATCGTCAACAGGACTTGGCCCAACATCCTCCCATCGTCATCTCTCTCCTGCTCGTGGCTCTCCCCACGAAGGTCTCACCGGCCCCTGGCACGCCGACGCTCTAATCAACTCAACCTCGCGCTCGCGAGGCCCCACATATGCACATACAACGAACAAATTATAGCATCAACATCCACCCATACATAAAAATATACATGCTATACTATCTAAAAAATAACAATATCACACCATACCCCTGTGGTCTAACACCTCTCCTAGAGGTAGCACCATCTCCAGATCATCTCGAAAGTCCTCCCTAAAGTATGGGTATCGCAGTATAATCTATGGCATCTGATGCCACACCTGTGTCGCCTTGGTTGTGAAATAGTGGCCACCCTCCCCAGCACCGTGGCGAATCAAAATCATCAACCATCATCGCAGGTGCAGCTCTCGCACACCAGGTGCACCCAATAACACTCTCGGGTGCAACATAGGCACCCTCTCTAGAAACCATGCCACCAAGATCGACCCAAAGGAAAACTCCCTTGAGTCTGCATCTTGATACCTATCTAGTTGCCCTACCATCTTGGCATGCAGCATCAAGTCCCAGGCAAAATTCTCTCCTGCCAGCACCCTCTCCATAATCCTTAGCTGACCACCACTGATCTGCTGAGTTGCGAGGGACCCATATACCCTCACAACCATCGCTGCCACACAACGATGAACCAGGGAATCCATCGCCCCAATACTCACCATGGAGCCCGACACAAAGTTCTCCCTCATACTGTACCTCTGGCCTAGGACAACCAACTGCCCATCCCCAAGTACTACGGGCTCCGCCAGTAAGAAAGTTCCCCGAAAAGGGAGCCCCGTCAAGAAATATACATCCTCCACTGAAGTGAAGGCCAACTTCTCACCCCACACCATAAAACAATGCAGATCCAGACTCCACATCCAAATCAAGAATTGCAGGAGGAACTCCTGGGCCCGTATCAATGGGCACTCAAAGAACTTCAGCAGCCCACACGCTCCCAAAGTGTCACGAACTCCTAGCTACTCATCAGTCACGACCTTCTGCAACTGGGACCAATCTCTCTCTCTCCAGTGAATCGGCATCGTCCAAATGATCAGCTGCATCCACATATATAGTACTTGATCATCCATATCAAACATACAAACATCAAAATCTCCAAAAAAGCTCAATTTTTACACCTTTCAGCTTTGCCTCCAAGGCGCGACTGTTTTCCCCACATGTGAACACACATGCATACATGTTCATCCCTCAGTCTCGCACTCATGCACAAATTTTGACCATACAGAGGCACACTCATGCACCCCTATCGCTCACACATGCGCGCCTCATAGCGCGCCTGTTCACTACACAACGACGCACACATGCACAACTATTAGAATTACAGACATGCATGCATGCGATGATGTGCCTTGAACAGGCGTGCATGCCATGCGCGCCTGTTCTCCCCATTAAGGCACCCCCATGCACAGATGTTCGAATTACAGGTGGACACTCGTGCATGCAACTTTCTCGATCGCCCGCGCACTAGGGGGCCCGCACCTACAAAAACCCCTGTACGACCCTCCGTACAAGCCCTGCCCAAAAATAGAAACCCTAGTTCTATGCAGGATGATATGACAACTAACCTGAAGCTCACTGGTCTTGAATCGGCTGCTTCGATCTCTCAGGATCTCCAAAAATCCTCTAAACTTGCTCGTCCACTCAATAACACAACATGCACAAATGAGGTGGAATTGTGGGCCCTACAACTATATATAGTCCATTTTTCCAAACTTCCAGACTCAATTCAGGGAGCTCCAGGCGTCCATTTTTCGATCTGTCTTCAGCCACGGGATCAACACCCCGTCATCTACATCATGATAGTCCCCAGACCACTTTTTATCCTTAGCCCCCGGGGGCCATTTTTCTCATATTTCGCTCAGGTACGCATGCTTACATTATTGAATAACCACTATATGATCTTTCTCTTCACATATTGTTCACATCGGGTATTTGTTTTTAATGTGTACAGGTACTTGATCATCATATCTCAGCAGTATTCATTCAGGGATATCCTCAACACTGGCATGTATTCATTCCCTCTGAATATCAAGATGCATCTCCCAGTCACACCCTCCATTTTTTACCTTTAGGATCCCCATATCCAGCTCTGTAGTCCGTCCCCTCCACCGCATTTCGGTACTGTCACCTGGTAGCACTCTCACCCACATGAGTTGTCCAATTCATCGTCTCCCCCGGGCACTTTGACACTCATGTTGTTCTCCCCATTTAGGGATGGGAGTCCCGATAGTCTTATATCATGTCGCGAATCAGCCAAATACTCCTTCTCCTCATTTTGATAGCCTACCCAATGGACTCCCATGGTACTTCCTCATGGTTTTATTTTTGACTGCACTCTCGCAACATCATTAACCATCCATTTCATCCACCATCAGTTTGCCCATCTGTAGATTTCCCTCCATTCATTTACCTTATACATAAACCCACCTATGGGCCCCCCACCCTCCACCCATTCTCCAAGCAACTTGCGCCCTCACCGGCCAAGCCATATTGCACTAGGGCACCCATTTCTATATCTAAACACTCATCCCAAATTATTCTTTATTCATTTGGTAACTGTACAAAGCCATTGTTTCCATCATTTTACATATCTTTTTGTCATCACCTTTGGCGATCTTCTTCCTTTTTGGAAAACGCAACCCATGTCGCCCTTGGTTGGGGAATTCCTTATCACCTACTCCTGTTGACATCGCCCATAAACCCCAAGTATCCCACAGGTCCCCTACCTTTGCTCTCTGAGTTCATTCAATTTGTCCCGCCTCTGGCACAACTTTTCCCAGATCTGGTTGTCCCTCTGACACTCGACTTACTTGAACAGTTGCTGCCAGTTATTCTTCACATATATCCCCAACTAAGGGAAGTCTCGAGTCTCACCACATCTTGACTTTGTCCATGTACCTCATCAGTTCTTGATCTCATCCAATGGATTTCACGAAGCCCTTTGGTTCTTGGAGTCGCGTCTCCCTTATTGTTGACATCAACACAGTTTCCAGAAGGGCGACAATATCTTGACTCTCATTACCTTTACGATGAGGAGTCTCAAACGATATAGGGAGAACATCATTTCTCTCTGCTGTCATTGACCCCCATAACATTCGACTTCAACACTTTCTCATGTTGCAGTGGGTCTTACTTCACGACTATTGCAGTTGTTTTCATATATGCCGAAGACCTCTGAAATTTGATAGGCTATCAATGCCTACGTATCATCGACACCTCTCATAGGTGTCCTTACCTTTTTTTCAGAGTTTGTTCATCATCATAATTGTCCTCTGTCATTATCAAACTGCCTGGAGGGAGCTGCAGTGATCTACACCAACACACCATTTCAGTTATTGTATTCCACATTTTTGAGTTACATGACACGAGCATGGGGCATGCCCGCCTCGTTTGTACACAATTTATTTTTCACACCTTGCGAAAGGTTGGGTACTACATGTTCCCCTCTCCCTCCAACAGGTCACTCTTAATACTCTCATTTTTTCTCTTTCTTACAATAGTACTCTCAGTAGAAAAAACATTGATGAATTTCGGCTATATGTATGCTCCTAACTTCATCCATCAGGGGGCATCTATTATCACTGAAATTTCGTGCGCAAATGGTTACAGGAATCCAACATCTTCAAACAACTATTAGTTCACCCATCGACCAAAAATCACCAAAAATGCATTTCCAAAAGGTCCAAAACTATACAAACAATTATAAAATCAGCATGCACTAAGGATATATAGGAAGCGCGTGCATGTGCGCTAGTCGAAAATGCCAGAAAAGCGCACATGCCCCCGATGAGCTAACTATGGATGCAAAAAGTCGTGCACAACTTAGAATGACTCATTTATTAAATTGGTCGGCCTCCCACCCACTTCTGGTTCAGCTTCCAAGTCGATTTGACATCCAAATCTCGGTTGAATCCGGCTGGGTGGCTAGTCAAAGACCTAAAGGTGCCCTAAATATCCCCTTGTTCACACTAAAAGCTGGTTTAATAATGACTCAAAGTTATGCTATAAAAGGAAGCCATGGGTTCACTACATTTTCAAGGAATTCATTTGTATTGTTATGCTACTGGTATTCTCTTGGAGGATCCTCTTTCCTCATCAAGAGTATGCTATCACCATTACACTTAGCCATTCATATCACCTCTAGAATGAATGTGCTTTCGATTCTCTTCACCATTTCGTCCTAGTTTCTCATTTGTAAGAAGAGCTCAATATTTGGGGGTTCAAGAGCCCTCCCTTGGAGGAAGAGGGGACCCAAAGTCTCTATTCCTTCTTGGTGTTTTCTTTCCACTAATGCAATCATTTCCATTGGTGGCATGAATCTTGTTTGTTCCTTGTTCTTATGCACTATAGTTTAATTGTTTTTATCATTCTTAGTTAAATTCTTTGCTTTATCTTTCTAACCCTTTTCTTTACTGTTGTCTTGCCTAGCTAACCCAATTGGGCTTGTAAGAACCATTATTTTGCTCATTTAGGTGACAAAAGAGGTGCAACAAGGTGGTAGTCACCAATTTGGAGACACACATTTTCACAACGCCCTCCACATTTCATAGAGCCACCATTGGCAATCATGATTTGGAAATTATTGACGGCATGGATGTAGCAATGAGTTTCTTGGGCAATGCAACGATGAATAAAATTATGGGTGCTTCCACTATTAACCAGAATGATGACCTTCTGATTCTTTATGTAACCGATTAGCTTGAGGGTTTGGGCAGCGGATAAGCCAGTGAGAGCATTGAGGGAAATGACCAGTTCTACTTCGGGAGGGTATGAGGGATGGGTTATGTTAGGGGTTTCAGGTGATTCAGACACAAGGGGGGTTCCAACATCCTCTTCCAAAATATCCTTGTAGATGGCCATAAAAATATTTTGTTCCTTACACTTGTGGCCCGAGAAGTATTTGTCATCACAATTATAACAAAGGCCTTTGAGTTGGCATTTAACCATTTTAGCCCTAGTCAATTTTTGGATCTTTAGTGGAGCAGAGGGAGTAGTGGGATTTACTGGTTTAGTTCGAGGGATAAAGGAGGGTTTTCGGTTTTGAGAAGATACAACATGTTGTTCTTCTCTATCTCTTTTAGTATCCTCCACCCAACTCTAAGGCCGATCCATGAGGACATGGGCCCAAATCTCATCCTTGAGGCCACTGATAAAACACTCTCGAAAAAAGGCATTAGACATGCCCTTTGTCCGAAAATCCAGGCGCTCAAAGGCAGCTATAAAGTCTACAACTGTTCCTGATTGTTTCAACTTTGTCAAATGACCCAAATGGTTGGTGTCAGTGTCAAAGCATTCATAAAGCTTTTCCACAAAGTGTGTCCAAGCAATATACCCTTGACGAGAAGTTTTTCTCCATTGCCACCATTGCTAATGTTCTTGATCTAGATGGAGAACACCATACCGGAGTTTGGCCAAGTCATCTGTAATGTCGTATAAAGAGAAAT
>JASDQU010820018.1:0-17240 GCA_032191745.1 Picea mariana
TGTCACCCTGCACACAAAGTTTCAGCCCCTGCTCGAACACTTCGATGCACAGCCTCTTTGTGAAATCCTTCGACAAATTCGAAGGCCTACTCCTCCTGAGCTTCGATGACTTCAATTCCCTCAGGAAGAAGTTCTTGCACGCATTCCTTGCCGCAAACCTTCAACAACTGCTCAGGGTTGAAGTCTTTGATCCTGCGCACTCCTGCAGCAGAATTCCTTCAATCCCCTTTCCTCATAATCACAACTCTGAGTCTTCATCTAGCCTGCACACGCCTTGCATGGCTCTGGTGCCAATTCTGCACTTCTGAGAGCTTAGAACAAAAGTTATCCCTACTTGAACCCTGCAGTCACGCACTCCTTGCGGACAAATTCAACTGCACTCCTTGGAGGAATTCTCTGGTTCAAGATAGAGAAACAATTGAAACTAAATCCTTGTTCTCACAGACTTCAATTCAACCATGAAATCACATACACAACATATGAAAGCAAATGTATGACATGAAGCACACATTCATGAGCATAATATCCACAATACACAGAGAATAACACAACCATGGAATTGAATCAAAGTTTTCTTCTATTAATTCAATATCTGTACATGGAAGTTCTTTACACAATTCTCTGCTCTACTCTCCTGAATGCTCTCGATGATGATACAATGTACAAAGGAGGGTGTCTATATCCCGTTTCCCTCTCGAGCTCTAAATCTATCAAATCTAGAATTAAATTTCTATCTAACTTTACATTAATTCTATTAAATGCCTCATCTACCTAAGGACGTGAGCTTATCCGCTCAAGGTCTATTACAATACAAGTGCGCTGTCTCTTAAATGATTCATTTAAGATTACACAACATCCCCAAAGTATTTTCAAAATGTGCTTTGGCTTATCCAGCTGTCCTCCACTCCATGCTGGCTCGCTTGATGAGTAGTTGATGCTCCTGCATCATACTCCCTCTCTTGAAAATTTTCATGGGATCCTGTCCATGAGCTCCTTTATGGTCTGTCCATGCTTTTGGATAACTCCTTCTGTCTCCCAGATGGAATCTTCCACTGGGTGATTCTTCCATTTGACCAGATACTCAAAATACTGCTTTTGCCTGGTCTTTCTGCCGACTCGCTTGTCCAATATGCATTCCATCTGCGGCTTTTCTGCAACTGGTAATTGTTTCATCCAATGGATCACTGGTTCCTCAGTTCCAACCTCTGCTTCTCCAGCCTTGTATGGGTATAAATCCTAAACATTAAATATCGGAGATATCCCGATGCCATCTGGCAGCTCAATCTCATAAGCGTTTTCTCCGAATTTCTTCAGGACCCTGCATGGCCCAATTTTCTTCATCTTGAGCTTATTGTATGTTCCCCTCGGGAACCTTTCTTTCCTTAAGTGTGCCAGAACTAGATCACCAATTTCAAACTGAAGTTGTCTCCGATGCTGATCTGCTCTGCGTTTATACTCCTGATTTGACTTCATCAGTCATTGCTTCACCTGACTGTGAAGTTCCTGCATCGCCTCAGCGAATTCCTCTGCACTAGCATTGCTAGTTGCAGTCTGTTCTGAGTCTCATAATTCAGAAACTCCTCTTGGTTGTGTCCCATACACAACCTGAAATGGACTTCGGCCAGTGCTTCGGTTCACTGAATCATTGTACGTGAACTCCGCCTGTGGCAACACATTGTCCCAACTACTGTGGTGCTCTGTTACCAAGCTTCTCAATAGATCTCCCAGACTTCTGTTGATGACCTCCGTATGTCCGTCTGTCTGCGGATGATAAGCATAACTAAATGCCAAGTTAGTTCCTAGCTTCTTCCATAGCGTCCTCCAGAAATGCCCTATGAATTTGTTATCCTTGTCCGAAACGATGCTTTTTGGCAGTCCATGAAGTCTAACAACCTCTTTGAAAAACAGATTGGCAATGTGCGTCGCATCGCTGGTCTTCTGGCATGGAATGAAATGTGCCATCTTTAAAAACCTGTCCACCACCACAAATATGGAATCTACACCTCTTTGTGTCCTCGACAAACCTAATACAAAATCCATGCTAATCGCTTCCCATGGCCTCTCTGGTATGGGAAACGGCTGATAAAAACCCGCATTCTGTTTTCTTCCTTTCGAATGCTGACAAATCCGACATCTGTCAACAAACCGTTTGACATCTGCTCGCATGCTTGGCCAAAAATATGATTCGCTCAGCTTCGCAAAGGTTTTGTCGTGGCCAAAATGCCCTGCTAATCCTCCACTATGCTTTTCCTTTAGCAGGTTCTCCCTCATGGAGCCATTCAGAATGCACAGTTGATTGTCTCTAAACAACAATCCATCCTGGATCATATAATCTATCCAAGGACTCCGATCCCTGAGAACTGGATTCTCAGCTGCTTCGTACGCTTCCCCAAAATCTACATCTCCTGTGTACATGTCCCTGAGATTTTCAAAACGCAAAGTTTTGACTCGGAACTCCTGCAACAACAAACATTTCCTGCTCAAAGCATCAACTACTTTGTTAGCAGTTCCTGAAATGTGTTTAATTACAAACGTGAAATTCTGCATATACTCTACCCATTTTGCATGTTTCTGATTCAACTTCTCTTGTTGACTCACAAACTGCAATGCATGATTATCACTATACAGAACAAATTCTTTTGGAATCAAATAATGCCTCCACTTTTTCAGCGCTTGTATGACAACATAAAATTCCTTATCATACGTGGAGTATTTCAGCTTCGTTTCATCCAACTTCTCGCTGAAATATGCAAATGGCCTGTCCTCCTAGCTCAAGACCGCTCCTATGGCATACCCACTTGCATCACATTTCACCTGAAATGTCTTTTGAAAATCCGGCAACACCAACACTGGTTGCTCTGTGATCTTTTGCTTCAACAGATTGAAGCTCTTCTCAGCCTCGGCTGTCCAATGAAAAGTCTTATGCCGCTTCTTCACCGTATCCATCATCGCTGCGCTAATTCCATTGAAATTCCTGATGAATTTTTGGTAGAAACTAGCCAAACCATGGAAACTTCTCACCTAAAAAACATTCCTCGGTGATGGCCAATTTTTAATCACGTCCACCTTGCTCAGATCCATCTTTAACTCATTAGCCGATATGACAAACCCCAAATAGATGAGCTGTGTCTGCATAAATGAGGACTTCTTCATANGCTTCCTCATCATAATGGCCAAATGCTTCAAATGCTCAACCTTCGTCTTGCTGAAAATCAGTATGTCATCCAGATATACGACGACAAACTTTCCGGTGAATTCCCTCAGGACTTCATTCATTAGCCGCATGAATGTGCTCGGCGTGTTTGTCAAACCAAATAGCATGACCAACCATTCGTACAAACATTCATTTGTCTTGAATGATGTTTTCCACTCATCACCTTACCTCATGTGAATCTGATGATATTCGCTCTTCAGATCAATCTTTGAAAAATAATTTTCCCCACTCAGGCAATCCATCAGATCATCCATTCTTGGCAGTGGAAACCTATACCTGATGGTAATTTTGTTAATCGCTCTTGAGTCGGTACACATCCTCCAGCCTCCATCTTTCTTCGGACTGAGTACTATTGGAACAACACATGGAATTAAGCTTTCTCTGACCAATCCTTTGTCCAACAAATCCTGGACCTGCTTCTTGACCTCCTCATTTTCCTGTGGCATCAATCTGTACGTGGCTTTATTCGAAAAACTAGCCCCTGATATGAGGTCTATGTGGTGACTCACACTTCTCATCGGTGGCAACGAATGAGGTAATTCGTCCACTATGATGTCATCGAACTCTTCCAGCAGTTTCTAAACCTCATCTGGTAAATCGTCCACTCTTGTGCTAGTCAGAACAATTCTCGGCTTTCTGACAACAAAGAATTGTGGATCTTCATTTTTCTCCATCTCTGTGAGAAGCTCCTTCCCACTCATGAGAAGTATTGTACTGTTTACTTCCGGATTTACCTCCTTATCCTTTATCGGAAGCAATCTATGGGTTCTCCCATTTTTATCCAGGGTATATGTGTTCATTCTCCCATCATGAACCACATTTCTGTCATATTGCCATGGTCTACCCAACAATAAATGAAATACATCCATGGGAATAACGTCACACAAAATCTTATCATTGTATCCTCCAATCTTAAATTCAACTAAACACTGTTTAGTGACACTCACTTGATGTCCCTTCTGTAGCCATGAAACCTTATATGGACTCGGGTGATCAGTCGTCTCTAGCTCTAGCTTCTCCACCATCTCGGTTGAAACGAGATTGTCAGTGCTTCCACTGTCCACAATGACCTTGCATTTTCTGTCCCTGGTTGTGCATGCGGTTATGAACAGTCTTCTCCTTTGAGCGATGTCCTCCACCTCCTTCTCGGGCGCTAAGAGAACTTTATGCATCCCAAGCGATCTTCCGCTTTCGACATCTTCAGTCTCAGCATCACGCCTCTGCGCTTCAGTGATGTGAGCTTCTCTGCTATCCTTCTTCTTCTCTAGACACTCGAATGACTTGTGCCCATTCTTCCCACATGTAAAACATGTGATCACTCCTCCTCTTCCTCTACCTCGACCTTTAGTACGAGGAAGAGTGTTTGCATCAACATAATCACCCCGTTGATCATTTTGTTGTCCTCTCTGCTCAACATATGGCTACCTCTGCGAGGTTCTGCCTCTCTCAACCTTACCTTGAGGTTTCTTCCATTCCTCTTTGGGCTTCTGGAATTTTTCTTGGGCAACCGCCTTACCTCTGGGCTGACTCCTGCCTCGCCCTCGCTGAACTTGCTTATGGCTCAGCTTCTCCTTGGCTTTCAGAGCCAATTGGTAAGCATATTCCACCATCCTGATGGTTAACATGCTTAACTCATCCTGAATGTCATACCTCAGACCATTCAGATATCTGGCGACCTTCTCATCATCGCTCTCCTGATGACCTGCTCTGATGTTCAGTCTGTAGAACTCTTCAGTATATTCCTTGACTGTCATCAGCTTCTGTCTCAGGTTCTGCATTCGCCTGAACAGAGTGATTTGATAGTCCCTTGGGATGAACTTCTCTTTCATCTTCGTGATCATTCGATCCCAACTTTTGATCTTCTATTTGCCTTTGCAGCGCCTATCAGCCTGTAGCTCGTCCCACCACAATGCTGCATGTCCTTTCAAGCGCGTAACAACGAGCTTGACTTTCTTATCTTCTTCCACATCTTCATAATCGAAGTATGTGTCAAGAGCCCTAATCCAATCTAGCAACTCTTCTACATCCACATTACCTTCGTAGACTGGAATGTCCATCTTCACCTTTGTACCCATCCTGGAGATAGCTTTAATCAACCGCTCGGTTGATGCATCCTTTGTTGTGACCTCTTCTTCATGTCCAGCTTCCTCTTCAACTTCAGAATCACTAAGATCCCTAGCACCAACTCCGTGTCTTTGCGCTGTCTCCATCTCCTCAAGCCTTGCTCGGAGATCTCTCGTCTGCCACTCTATTTCTGGGTTTCCTGCTGGCCTACCTCTTCTTCTCACCTCCCTGTCTTCGAGATCTGGCGACTGTCTTTCTCTTCTTGGCGGCATGATGAATTTACTCCTTCTCTGCTATAGAAAGCAAAGATATTCCCACTCTGATACCACTCTGACGCAGACGCCACCCAACGCGCATGTCCGCGATCACCAGGACCTTCTCTTCCCCTCGGCTCAAAGAGCGTCAAAGGCTCTTCTATCTTCCTATCGGAATATCTGCACCCACAGTTCCTTTGCGTGACTTTCCCTTTGCTCACCTATCGAGAAAATCAGAACTCGCAGCTTCGCGAGCTCACGGTCTATCCCTGGGTTCTCGCACCTCCAAGACCCAAGATACCAGTCAACGCTGACCTTCTTTCGCCGCTATCGAAACTTCGGCCCTATCACCACTTCGCGACTCGCGACCCCCGACACTTAAGGTTTCAACCTCCAATATGCGATGCGCCGAAACACCGAACTCGCGACCTCGCTCCCTCGCGACTTCGCCACTCGCAAGGTCAATCAACCTTCCCGTCGGGTCCCGATGCCGAGATGCAGAACGTCGATATCCCGCATACCTGCCACGTCACCCTGCTGTGGCCCACACTATCCACGCAATCGTTGGGACTTCGCGTCTCACTATATCGTGACTTCCGCTGCCAAATCTTTCACCTTTTTCTCATGATGGCCCGATATGCTGATCCTCGAATAGAACTGACGCTCCTCGTGATTCTGCTCGACACTTCTGCTCCCCTGAGATTCGAACCTTCTTCCGCTCCTGCACTGTAGCCTCCGCAAGATCCAACGACCCTCGGATTCTCATGACTTCTCCTCACTTGATTCTGACTGTCCGTTCTTTCCGACAAAATCCCCGAAATGACGAAATGCTCCTCCACAGAACTCGTCACGTTGCACACAAAGTTTCATCCCCTGCTCGAACACTTCAATGCACAACCTCTTTGTGAAATCCTTCGACAAATTCGAAGGCCTACTCCTCCTGAGCTTCGACGACTTCAATTCCCTCAGGAAGAAGTTCTTGCACGCATTCCTTGTGGAAAACCTTCAACAACTGCTCAGGGTTGAAGTCTTTGATCCTGCGCACTCCTGCAGCAGAATTCCTTCAATCCCCTTTCCTCATAATCGCAACTCTGAGTCTTCGTCTAGCCTGCGCATGCTTTGCATGGCTCTGGTGCCAATTCTGCACTTCTTAGAGCTTAGAACAAAATTTATCCCTACTTGAACCCTGCAGTCACGCACTCCTTGTGGACAAATTCAACTGCACTCCTTGGAGGAATTCTCTGGTTCAAGATAGAGAAACAATTGAAACTAACTCGTTGTTCTCACAGACTTCAATTCAACCATGAAATCACATACACAACATATGAAAGCAAATGTATGACATGAAGCACACATTCATGAGCATAATATCCACAATACACAGAGAATAACACAACCATGGAATTGAATCAAAGTTTTCTTCTATTAATTCAATATCTGTACATGGAAGTTCTTTACACAATTCTCTGCTCTGCTCTCCTGAATGCTCTCGATGATGATACAATGTACAAAGGAGGGTGTCTATATCCCGTTTCCCTCTCGAGCTCTAAAGCTATCAAATCTAGAATTAAATTCCTATCTAACTTTACATTAATTCTATTAAATGCCTCATCTACCTAAGGACGTGAGCTTATCCGCTCAAGGTCCATTACAATACAAGTGCGTTGTCTCTTAAATGATTCATTTAAGATTACGCAACATCCCCAAAGTATTTTCAAAATGTGCGCTGGCTTATCCAGCTGTCCTCCGCTCCATGCTGGCTCGCTTGATGAGTAGTTGATGCTCTTGCATCAGTAAGTAGATCATATCGAATATAAGAGAAGATAATGGTAAATAAACACAAAAATATAAAAGGTTGGAGTAGAAAATATGTACTAGAAAAGTTTTTGGAGTATAAATATAAAATTTTAAAAAATAATGTAATTGTTTACTTTTTTTGATGTGTGAATGTTAACCATCATCATTATATTTTATGAAAATAATAAATATTTTCAAAATAATTACATGAAAAATTTATTATTTAATATTTTTTTCAAGAAATTTCTTATTGAAAACTCTCTCAGTGTTTTTCATGATTCATGACTAATAGAAAAGACAAAAGTTCAGTAAAATTATGAGACCCAACCCTAAGGGGATCAAGTGAGTAGATCTAGTGATCTCCCCAACTAATTATTGGAAGAAAGATCTCAAGTCTAGCTGAACTAACCTTTAAGACCACTTATTATTTAATATTTTATTACACATAATTTTAATTAATTTATATTTTTTATATTTAATTGTTTATTTTAATTAATTACATATTTCAATTATTTTTAAAATTTTATTTGAACTTTTTATTAATTTTACATTACTTTTATTTGGACGTGAATTTTTATAATATCATAATTTTTTGGACTAGCATTTTTTTAATCAGTATGAATTCAATGAAGGAAAACATGCTAAGATTAAATATATTTTCATAAAATTAATAAAATTCTAATTTTGATAAAGTGATTTAAATTGATATATTTAAAGACAACCTTTTCATTGGCATTAATATTTCATTAAAATGGTGTTACAATTTTAAACAATAATAATTAATATACCGAAAATTTTATTATATTATTTTTATAATTTTATTATATTATTTTTATTTAAAAAAGTTAGGTGTTGTATGAAAACTTCGCCCTCGTCTGAATACAATATACATAGTTTATATATCTCACAATACTCTAATGAATTTCAAAAATGAATTTATTCAAACATACCTCGTCAACAACAACGAAAAAAAACTAACATTACATGTAAGGAGACAACACTTTTCAAAAACTTATTTGTGTTTTAAAGAAAAAGCACTACCTATCATGTTTTATATGAGTATGCTTATTACACATTTTGTATTTGATTATTTTGGTAGCTATAATAAATATGGTATTTATTTAAGAAAACAATTAATGTTTGATTAGAATATGATGTCGTTACCTACACAATGTGAAGATAAAAAATAGTGAAGAAGATAGAAAAATAATAAATTTTCTATGATGATATCATTTATGGTTATCCACGACACTTAGTGGGTAGTGGGGTTTTCAAGAAGGTAGTGTTTTTTCAAACTGAATTTATTTTTTTCCATGAATTACAATTTGAGTAAATGTAATGCCCCCTTTCAAGTGATTAATATGACTTAATAGCCTATACGACTCCTAGAGGGTATAGTAAACAAGGAAAAATGGAGTCAAGGAGGTGTTATTAGGTAAAATGATTGTGAAACCCTAAAAGTGACATTAAATAAAATAAACAATTATATTTAATGGAATTGGAGGGAAAATAAAGTGAAGATTTGATTTGGTCAATATGGGGGAAAAATCTAGAAGATCCAAAGGAAGGATAATTAGAGGAGTAACCCTTCCCCTTGGCATTATGTTTATGATATCTTATTGAGAGCTCTTGTAGCCAATGTTTTCCTTGGGGTTTTGGGAAAAACCCTTCCACTATAGGTTTAGTTTCAGTGTTTCAATATCCACCCTAGATAGACAAGAGAGGGATTCATCCAAAATCCTCATTTGAGTTTATTGTGGTGCTTGTTTTCATTCTGGAGATAATTTGAAGTTAGGTAAGTTCGCAAAGGAGGTTTATGAAAAATTTATGGAGGAGACTATTCGTTAGGGTCGTAGATGTTAGGAGGGTTTCGTAAGTGTCAGGAGGGGAACTTCCATCCATAATAATATTTCATTGTTATTTGATCAATTCTATGTGTAATGGATATATGATCTATGTTTAAGCTACTATTTGGCACTTCCAACAAACGGTTTGATAAAATCACACAAAAAAGAATATTAATTTTGGGTAGTACACATATATTTCCCATCTATCCTAGTTTGGAACATTACAATGGTATCAGAGCTAGTGATTCTTCCATCTTGTGACTACATTGATGCCTAGAAGAAAGGTCTATGGAGGACAAACTTCTCGAGAATCACCAGAAAGAGAAACATAAGTAAAATACGTAGTTCAGAACTAGAAGGAAGAATTGGATACAACAATGAGGTGATCTAGATACTACACGATTTGGTCACAAGACAAGAAGATGCAACAAATTACCAACAACGGTTTCTTGAGGCATTCGCACAATTGTTATTTCAATGCATAAATATGAATGGTACAGGTCAAGGTGGACCCAACCGATCTCATTGGAGTGATAGAATACACTCTGACAATAGAAAAAACCACACCCCAACTCGGAGCAAGAGATCAAATATCCCTAGGCCTTTATTACCACAGTTCATAACAGGGAAGCCTACAAAAGTAAAGGAGAAACCGAATCAGGGGATTGATATTAACGTCTCATATAGAGAGTATGAGACGATAGATGTAGACATCCATGATAATTTTTCTTATAAATACTTCTGCGAAATCAAACATAAGTACAACCCAAGGGAGGGGAACAAAGGAACACAAAGCCCACAAAATTTTGATCTCATGTGAAAATTGGGAAGGTTGACTATTCCACCCTTTGATCGATCAACAAAGAGTATGGGCAGGGCATGGGTACATAAGTTATACATGTACCTCCAACTCAACCAAATGTCCAAAGCAGAAGNNNGGGGCTGGTGACATTAGGGCATGCAAACATCACTTCACATGTGGACTTCACTCAGAGCTTGATGGACATGTTTGACTAGAAGGAAATTGAAATACACTTTAGGAAGTTGGCACAATTGAAACAAATAGGGACATAAGAAGCATACATCAAAAAATTTAAGAGAATGGTAGTTATGGTGACATATATCTCTCACCAAATGTTGGTGATGTTATTCATGGAAGAACTATCTGAACCCCTATGAGGATGGGTGAAGGCCTTTAGGCCAACCACATTGCATGAGGCCATCATGATATCTTAGGATATGAAGGATGCAATCAACAGGAAGGATCCAAAAAAATCCTTCATCCCTCAAGGAGGAAACAAGACCAAATTTCCCCAAAAGTCATGGAAAGAGAAGGATAGAACGGATACGAAGACTCACAGAGAACTAAGGAGGAATGATCTATATTTTAGCTGCAAATATCCATGGGAACCAGGTCATAGATGTATGGGAAAGGGTAAATTCAATTATATTGAGGTAGTTTTCGACAAGGAGGATGACATTGATGATGAAGGTATTGGAAAGGATAATAGTGAGCCCTTACAGACTACATAGCATGTTCCATTACAAGGTAACCCTAAGGGGGTAACCATTTACATAGTTTCAAGAGTCCCTAAATATTATACCTCCATGATTAGAGGCGTTGTGTAAGGGAAGAGAGTTACGACATTAGTGGATGGTGGAGCTACCCACAATTTCATTGATGCTACACTTATCAATCGAAGGAAGATCCATGCAGAGGATTTTGAGGGATTCAATGTGGTAGTAGAAGATAGGTACAACTTGCTGTGCACTCAGACGATTTGAGGACTGGAAGTAACCTTGGGTAGATTCACATTGATCGATGAATTTTACATCGTGGATACTCATGTGGTGTTAGGAGTTCAGTGGATATACTCTTTGGGGGATATTCACATGAATTATAAAGACATGAGAATGGAGTTCCAAGACAAATATGGGAAACGAGTTGTCCTGAGAGGTATGTCAACATGTACCCTCGGGATAATGTCTAACCAGTGCATGGGCCCTTTTTAGACATGGGGACGTGTCTTGCGCAACAAATTTCTTGATCACTATGGAGAAGCCATCACAAGAATTCTAGCATTACCCTATGAATATCCAAACATTGTTGGGAAAGCATGAGAGAGTGTTGAACCATTGCCAATAGGGATACCACCAGATAAAGGATTTGATCATGTCATTGAGCTAGAATAAGGGTCGAATCTTGTCATCACCACTCCCTACAAGAATCCCAAGAGATTCAAGGATGAAATAGAAAAGGACATAAAGGAGATTCTAGAGATGGGACACATCCGACCTAGTTCTAGTCCTTTCGCTTCATCATTTTTACTAGTGAAGAAGAAAGATGATACTATGAGGATGTTCATAGAATACATGGTGTTGGGCGCAGGCCTATTTTTTGGAAGGAAGTCTATTTTGGGCGCAATCCTATTTTTGGAGAAATATATGTTTTGAGGAAAGACCTATTGTTGGAAAGGAATGCCTAATTTTGGAGTGTGCACAATAGGTGGCAAGAAAGACACATGCATAAAAGGAAGGAAAAGAAGCATGTAGGAGGAAAAGCAAAGTGGCATGCAGAAAGAAAAGCCTAACTGTGATAGGGTTAGGGTTTTTGACAAATATTGTAATGGATATAATCCTAAAAAGTAGTATAAATAAGGACCTCGGAGGTCTAGGTGGAGAAAGGTGAATTAAGGATTGAGAGTTAATGGTTGGAAAGTTATTGATTGTAATAGGTATTATAGAAGAGTCGAATAAGCTAGGCTTTGAGGGTTAGGTCACAAGATGAGGAGCTTGGTGTGATATAGTCAGCCACACAAAGGGTTCTTACCCTTATTTTTATTGTATTACTAAATATGTAGTGCAATATTTTGAAGAAGAATAAATAAAAGAGTAGAGAAGCTAGATCTTTGTGGATGTAGCCCTAGGAGGGGGTGAACCAAAATAAAACTTTTGTTCAGTGTGATTGTTGGTGAATGATTTAATTTTTTTTAATAATTAACTTAAGAATGAATGGTTAAAGTAGTTATATCATCATGCATGCATAGGTTTAAAGATGAATAAATAATATAAGTAGATGAATGATTAAGAAAGATAATGCACAAGGAAGAAATAACCCTACCACAATCCCCACTCATTCCAATAATTCAAACACCTAAGTATTGCATTCCCCCATAAAATCTATCTTGGGTGAAACTGTGATGTGCACCATGTGCACGACGTTGCCTTCTAGTTTACTGGGAGGGTTGATAGTTTTGAGGTTTTTTTTGGAAACGTGCTTGAGATCGAAACCTAGTTCAGCCAAAGAAGAAGTTAACCCAACAAATGGTTATGTTGCTGGATGGAACTACATGAGATTGATTGGACTCGATCCATGAAAGAAATGTGTGGAGAATGAAAGTAGATAAGGGAATTTTCAGGCCATGGAATCCAACGAAAGTTGAGATTGAAAGATGGTTGAAAACAAAGGAACTTGATTTTGTGAAGAAGGACAACAGAAACCCTAAGTTAACATCGCATAAATATCTCGACAAATACATGTTTAGTGACTTGCATAAGGTATTTTTCTGTGATTTCCAACATTTATTACAGGAGTGGTTATTGAGGTTAAAGGAAAACCACCCTACAAATCGAATTAGACAGTTGGAGTGGAATCCTGTGGAGATTGCACAATTAGAGAAAGTTAATAACAAATTCACATGTGTAGTAGGTTTCTGGTTAGACAGTATTGTTGCAAGGTTCATCACTGAATTTGTAGTTGATGCCGCTAAAGTCCTACACCCCTGCAGAGAAGGATTTTCTAAAAGGACCCAGAGGCAGGTACATCATATTGTTGTATACTTAAATCACGATTTTATTGTATAACAACGGTGTGATCACCATGGAATCAAACAACTAAAATTCCTTGCATGCATGGGGGAAGGGGGGAAGCACTGACAAGAGGTTGAGATATGGACAGGGAGATGGATAAAGGAAAGAAGAAGGAGGCCATGGACCCAATCATGATGGAAGAGGACCAAATAAAGTAGATATTGGAAAAATATGGAAAGACGCCCAACCGACTACCCTACCAATATAAAATGAATAACAATAAGAGAGCCATAGCCAACCAAGAGGGCTTGGAGAGATGTGAAGAAGAGGTAGAGGATCTACGAGCTGTGTAGAAGATTGAGGAAATCCTATGCACAACATATGAAAGGAAAACAGGAGGTCCAGGTTCATGAACAAAAGGTAGAACTCCAATCTAGATCACCGTCAGTGTGGAACCTACAACCCCATGTGCGACTAATACACTAGAAATAACACCAACTTTTAGACAATTTAATTTTAGTGGAATAAGAACAACGAGACAAGGATCCAATCAAGGAAAATCAATTGGAGGAGCAAGTTCGGGAAGTAACAATCAATTTTCTACACCACGTGGAGGTAGTAGTTCAATATAGCTCAAAATGGCAGGACATGATCCCATGATCGGATTACCATAATTTCGGGGAGAGGCATCAGAGGACTGTGAGAATAACTTATTCATTTGAGATAAGATATGGGTATAAAATAAGATCATATATGAGGATACAAATCTCACATAGTTAGCTATAAGACTAAGAGACCACGCTTTGGACTGGTACATGTTCTTGGATGTAAACAACCCATAGGGAGTACCAAAGACTATCATAGACGTGAAAAAACTACTAGTAAATGAGTTTCAGAAGCCAAGCTCAGAATACCAGTACATGAATGAAATGATTGAAATCAATAAGAAACCAAGTGATTTTGTTTGGGATATTGATCATAGGTTCAAACGTCTGAAAGGTAAGTTGAAATATGCAATTACCAACAAGCAACATAGGGACTTATTTGTGAACTCTTTTTACCACACTTGAAGTATCCTTTAAGATAAAAAAAGTTTCAAACTCAGGAAGAGGCTCTATAGGAAGCCTTACAGCTGGAAGAGAGCCAGTATCAACAAACAGATCTAGAAATAAAGGAGTTGAAGGAGGATTTGAATAATCTAACATTTCACCTTAACCAGAATAAGGGAAAAGAGAAAAGAGAAGTTTTTTGGTGTACGCTATGTAGGACAAAAGGACACCATAAGAATGAATGTCCAGCTTTTGCGTAGTATATGGAAATGGGGGTACCAAACCCATTTCCAACAAAAGGACCATGGTGCGATATTTGTAGGATGAATGGACATGATCCATATCATTTTCCAATGATGCTGGAGTATAAGATAATACCCAAAAGTTCATATTTCAATTTTTGCAAATCAATGAGTCATGATGATAAGGATTGTAGAAAGATGGATCTGATGAGAGAAAGAAATTTAGATACTTATAGGGTGCAAGAAGAAATGATGATAGGAAAAAAGGTACCTCAGTTCATCCAAGTACCACCACCATACAAAAATGCAAAACAACAATACAACAATGCACAACTGTAATACAATAATGCAAAGCCACCATATAACCCCACACAATATAACCAAGTAACCTAGTACAATACACCACGAGGAGATAGAGGTGGATACAGAGGAGGATTTAGACGAGGAAAAGGACGAGTAGTGTTCCATAACTACCAACAACCAGGAAATTATGCAAGGGATTGTCCACTTTCACCAGTGACATGTATGTACTGTCACACGACAGAACATGACACAGAAGACTGCCCAACACTCTTGGGAAAGATCCAAGAAAAAAAGAACCAGAAAAACCAAAATGTCCAGTGGATTTCTAGAGAAACCCGAGAGAATGGGAACAAAAATCAATATAATCACTCAAGGAGGAGCCAAGACAAGAAATGATGTAGAAAAACAAGATCCATCTCAACAAGAGTGGGTTAAGAAGAATATTGATCCACAAAAGTAGTTTGATGCATGGGGAAAAAAAGGAAACATTTAAGGAGTCTAGACATGAGTTTATCAAGAATAATGTTCCATATACATCAGTTGCACAACAAAGTCAGAACCCACCAATGTATGAGATGCCATCCTCAATGGACCGTACCAGTGAAGGGAAACCTATAGAGAAAGTAAGTCCCATAAATACTTTTATGCAATCGTATGTTAAGTTATTAAATGATCCATCATCTGTTAAAATCTTACAAAATATGCTAGAAAGATGCAACATAGAGGTAGAAGGGAAGCTAGATAAGAAAACAGACAATCATCTCCATACAAGAAGAAGGACAAGCAGAGAATTCAAACTAAATGCTAACATTGGGGATTTCAACATGGGAGATATTATAATGGATTTAGGCTGTGAAGTAAATGTCTTACCTAAAAAGACATGGAAGTGTATGGGAGAACCCACATTAGGCTAATCACCTATCTAGTTGAAACTAACAAATCAACACCGAGTGTTACCAATTGGAAGGCTTAAAGGTGTGACAATAGATTTGGATGGAGTGTGCACTATGGCATATTTTGAAGTGATAGAGATAGTAGATGACACAACACCTTACCCAACATTACTTGGATTGGAATGGGCATTTGATAACCAGTTTATAATAAACCCGAAGACAAGAAAACTGACTTTTGAATCAGGAGAATATAAATTCATTGCACCATTGGATCCTTCAAAAGGATAAATGTTTGTAGAGGCCACTTATTTGGATATGGAAGAAATAAACCTGTTGTACAGAACCACTACGCGAGAAGAGGATTATGTCAACCCAACTGAAAATGGGGTACTCAGTTGAAGTAACATTACATCATGTGCTTCCGAATCAGACACCGATTTGGAGAATTGACAACAATGATTACATGCAGTTTCCACAGGAAGGTGTGCAAGAATAGACCGTATAGTAAGATGGGTTGGTATAGAGATAATAGGACCTCCTAGTTTTCATGGGATAAATGAATTAGAGTAATTCTTGAAAAAATATGAAGAAGAAGTGTTAAAAATCAGAGGCTCTTATCCCTATATATTTGAACTCAAGGAAACACCTATAATATGGTGGGGGGCACATAAAGAAACAATTTAGGAATGGTATTAGTGTAAATGACTACATCGCATTAGATTTGGCGCAGAACAAGGGAGGAACAAAATGCAGAGGTATGATGGGAAAGGAACACCAATGGAACACTTGGAGAAGTGCAGGACACAATGGAGGATGACACCTTCATAGGAATGGCCTCATCACTTTATCCATACATTGGAAGGGATCCTAGGGAACTAGTACATAGACCAGGAGATGTGAAGAGGGACTAAAAAATGGATAGGATTACAACAAAATTTTGTAGAAACCTTCTCATTCGAAAATGAGAACCCCAACATTGATTCAATGTTGAAACTGATAAGAGGAGTGATATTTTTTGATGAACTGGAGGCTGAAATCATAACTGAATATCAATGAAAGAATAGACAGATAGTCAAATAGTTACTCTCATGTTATCATGTCAAAGAGGAAGCACCAGTTGAAGATGATCTATGCAACATTCATATTACAAATATTAAAGGAGAGAGAGAGGTGGAAGGCCCATCTCTGGAGTCAGAGGAATTTTTTGCACCAATCAAAGTTAAGAAAGTAAATATTGGGACAAATGAAAATCCTAAAATGGAAAGTATTGGAGACTATTGGGATGAGAAAACATTAGAAATAATAATGAAGTTATTGCGCGAATACAGTGACATATTTCCAACAACCTTTGCAAATATGAAAGGAATAGCAGGGGAGCTAGGTGAGATGAAGATACCCCTGAAACCTGAGGCTAGAGCTATCAGAAAGAGACCTTATAAACTGAATCCAATGTATAAGCAGAAAGTGAAAGCAGAAATTGACCGAATGTTGGAAGTTGGCATTATTGAACCAATAGAGGAATCTGAATGGATGAGTCCCATGGTAGTCCAAGAAAATAAGCAAGGGGGGAAACAGATTTGTGTAGATTTGAGGAAACTCAATGATTCTTTGTTACATTACCATTTCCCTACCCCTTTTACAAATGAGGTCTTAGAAAACGTGGGAGGATAGGAAGCATACTCATTCACAGATGGATTCTTAGGTTACCATCAAATCAAATTATCTCTAGAGGACATGTATAAGAATACGTTTTCTACAGAATGGGGA
>JASDQU010820020.1:0-35087 GCA_032191745.1 Picea mariana
TTGCCAAGATTTTCCTCATCTTTTGCAGGTGCAGAGACGGACACCAACTAAACATGTTCTTCCTACGTGCTAGCGAGAGCTACATGAGATTCTTTCTTAGTCTCTTCACATTCTCTGGAATATTTCCTGCGCCTTTGTTCTATCAGTCTCTGTGATTCTTGCAGCTATACAATGGTGTCTTGATCCTCTTTGAGCTGACTTTTCAACTATGCCACATTCCCTTCGTGACCCTGCATTGTAGATGTTTCTATGGCCTTTATCGCTAGCTGTCGTCGTAATTCCATATTTTCCTGATAGAGCTCAGCTATGGCCAATTTATCTTGTTGCAGTTGCTGACATGGCACTTGCTCATTCACTTCTGTGATATTCTCCTTCCTTGTTCTACTCTTGTCTTCGTGGCTCGATCCCCCAACAGGTTCTTGTCGAATGGCATGCCTGAGTCACTCTTCAGTCACCAATTTGATGCAAGGTTCTTCTAAAATTTGAGCTTCCACAATATCCTAGTTTTTCCTTGGCCTGCCCCTCCTCCAAGGAATTTGTTTATGGGTAGAGAGGGATCTTGTTGTCTTCTCTTACTGTGTGAATCAAATCATTTTAGATTTTTTGCAAATTGATCTAGTCCTCTCTACAAAAGGGATGGTTCCTTTTACATTTTTGGGAATTCCTAATGTAGGTGAGAATGCATCCCAATCCCTTTGAGGCTCGGACCTTACAGTTCTTATACCCCACATGCCTTTCCTTGTTCCCTGAGAGGTCACCATGGCATGACCAAGGTGAATTCTGCACACAGTGTATCCAACAAATGCATAGAATGGGAAAGGTTTTGATCATGCTGGACTAGAAAGGGAAAAATCAAATAGAGTTCCAGGACTGATTCTATAACTAGGGAAAATTTCGAGCATCTGGGGTTTATACCAAATCAGACAGGAAAAGAAATCATGTTGGAGGATAGTGAATTCATGGCGACGAGATGTTCTAGATCAAGTTG
The DNA here is from genome assembly GCA_032191745.1 of Picea mariana. NCBI lineage: Eukaryota > Viridiplantae > Streptophyta > Pinopsida > Pinales > Pinaceae > Picea > Picea mariana. The sequence continues at coordinate 989 of JASDQU010820020.1, forward strand.
CAATTTTTCCATGGGAAATCCCCACGTGTAGGGTACAGGTGACAAGGATGGGTTTTCATGCATGATGCGAATGCCATGATTTTTCATTCCCTTAGCCTCCATGATTAACTGATAATAACTTATGTACTTGCTGGCATGACCTCTATTAACCACTTGACTCGACCTAGGCACGTAGAGACTGGTTTCTCGACAAGACTCAACTTTCTTGGAAAAGACATACTTGTACCTCTTATACATGTTTCAGACCTGACATCCCTTCCCTTTTCCAAGGGCCAACTAGATACTTGCTGATCTCAAAATTACGGTGTTACATACCTGACTTCACATGTTCGAGCGCATGGGTTACAACATGACTTTAAAACTGACTCTAATTTGGAAAGAAAAATGGCGGTGCTAACACTTCATATGGAAAGAAACATAGTTGAGAGGAATATTTGTGAAAGATACATGAGAGGTAGTCTTTTAATCAGAAAGATCAAGTGACCAGTATGAGATATTATGTAAGTTCCCAGAATAAATTTTCCACCAGATAGATAGGCTCCAAGAAGCTATGGAATTCCAAGAACGAGTCAAGAAGACCTACGCTTGGGATACTGAAAATATCGCAACACTTCATTGGATGGATAGACCAGTAACACAAGAAATGGATTTTAGGGTCAATGCCACATTATAAGGATACATTATCGAGTTTGTAGCCAAGAATCATCAATTGTTTTCATGAGCATAAGTGGATTTCAAGAAATACACAAGGGGAATATTGTTAAGAGAAATTCCCCTATGGATTAAGGTTTTCTTGATGGAAGAGGGGATATTGAATATGTCTGTAACTGAGATGGCAGCGTAAACACCCTTTGTTGGGGTGGGGTGATTTTGAGGTGGATTCATGGACTAAGAGAGGGGATAGGTTTCTTTGAAAAATGGGGAAAGCAACAAGAAGTGGACTCAATAGATGAGTGAGACTTGAAAAGAGCCACCATAGTTGATAAGTGGTGGCATGGTAAGATAAATAAAGCAACAAAATAGTTCGAGAAGTTGCGAAAAGAAGTCGAACCAGGAGAAGTAGAGGAAGGATAGATGGAATAGTTGTGAAAGATGAGAATACAGGAAAGACTAGGCAATCAAATATTAAGTGAGAGAGAAGCGCAAAGAGAAAGAAGTCCCCAAGAGGGTGCATAACAAGGAGAAGGTGTATAAGCAAGAGAGAAGGAATCCAACATGGGTCTTGAAGAATAAAGAGAATATTCAACCATGATGCCAGGAAATATCAAGAATCCGATTGAAGAGACCATTCCAGAGGATGAGAACGAGCCCCTCCAGATCGAAGAAACCCACCCTGAGCTAGTGGCTCCATCCTCAAATAACCTATTGAGTCAAGAAAAGGGTACAAGTATCCTCCTTATCACCATGGTTTATGATATAACCTTTATTGACTTTTCTATCAATTAGAGATAATTAGGAAATAAAATGATTAAAAATACTTCTAGAAATGTTATTAAGTAATATTAGATAATTTCTAAATTTTTGTTTGAATTTTTTGATTTTATTGTAGGAATGGACAAATATGGTTAAACTCAAATATTATGAAGATGCACAAACTATTGGAGGTCAAGGATATCAAGCGCAAAGCAGTTTTTAGGAAGATTGATTCACTATTTTGTAATATTTATAAATATTAAAATCAATCCCGAGGATCTCTCAATCCTCGAGATAGCTTAATTTACCATATCATTGTAATATATAGAGGGAAATGAATCATTGAGAAGGATAGAAGAAATTTATTCAAGCATTCAGATCTCTGAATTGCTCTGTCCAAACAACCTATTGTAAATGTTCTACCAAGTATGGAATTCATAGAAGATTTGAACATTTTTACTATCTTTGCATACTGAGTTTCTAGTAGTAGTACTTATGAAGGTCGTGGGCCTAGTTGGAAGGAGTTACTGTCTCAATATGTAATCATATCAATTTGATTTCAATTCTGTGATTCAAATGTCTTTGCAATAGTTAAGATAAATTCTTGAGTGTGTTGATTTTTTCATAAATTAGTTATTTTATTTATTACAGAGGATAGATGTTTCATTTGAATGCTATCAATTATTGTTCCATCTCTCATTGATGTAGTTTGTTGATCAATGGTTCCTCTCATTTTCTCATACATTGTCCCTTTTATTAAGTTAGCATTTGTTGTTCCTTTCACTTAAATTATCATTGGTTGTTCCTTTCGCTTAAATTATCATTTGTTGTTCCTTTCGCTTAAAGTTACATTTGTTGTCCCTTTTGTTTAAAATTACATTTGATGTTACTTCTTAATTTTATAGTACTTAGTTGTTCTTTTCTAGTAGGTTAGATAGTCATTGATAGATCGGTTTATTAAGCATTTCCGTAGATTCAAATACTATTTCTTAGCTAAATTAATTCATCAATTTGGTTAATGCCTTTAATTCACAAGCATGTTTTATATTAGATTACTATTTTGTTAAGTGAATTCTTATTTTCTTAATGAATGTGTGAGGAAATGGATTATTGATAAATTCATATTTTCTTCAGCTACACGATTTTGACCTTTATAACTATCTACATAGACTTTGTCGATATTCTTGAAAGAAAAGACAAATCCTCAGGTTGATAAATTAATGTTAAACTAAGGTTGTTTTTAGGACATATTTAGAGCCCAACATTTTGGTGTTGTTGTTGGGGAGAATGTCAAAGATAGCATAGGTTTCATCTCTGGAGGATGAGGTATTGAAAACGGAAGGTAAGAACCTATGTAGGCAATAAGTAAAATGCTTGTGCCAGTGCCTACCTTCAGTTGATGCATAGAGGTCATATAGGCACTTAGAATTTTGTGTGAAGTGTGTATGGATAAGAAGAAAGAACCTGAAAAACCAAAACCCCCACCAAAAAATACAAAATCTAGTGCTCGATGCCCCATGGAAGAAGCACTTTCATAGACAACATCATCCGAAAAGCTATATCTCAAGCCTCGTTTGGACCCTGGAAAGGTTCTACCCGAATCCCTTAAGAAACAAATTCACCAACTACATCCCATGTTGAGGTTCATAGAAAAACTAAAGGGATTGAACAAATTTTTCAAAATACAGATCTTCCACCTCTCAACCCTTTAGATGAGGGAAACTCTTCTAATCTAGAAGAAGGAGAAGGGGAAACTAGTGGGGTTTCTAAATAAAACCCATCACCACCACCTTATCCTGGATCTCCTATGATAGAAGAAGGTGCACCTGAAATCCCAGATAGAGGTAGAGTGATTAAATCCCCTAGCGGATCAAGAAATTCCTGAAGATTGTTGGAATATATTTGACCAAATGGCACAGCCAAATCAACTACGAGCTAGACTTCCACTCTAGAATATCCTATAGTTGATCCAGGTTCTAATGACCCCATGAAATCCATCCCTTTACAGAATCTTACAACCTTTCATGGATTCATTTCATAGGACACTGATGCGGTCTTATTTGAATTTGATGTCTTGTGTAGAGGTTATGACTACACCTCTGAACCCCCAAAATGGAAGTTGTTCCCTTCCACTTTGAAAGGAGAAGATTTGTGCTAGTTTATGGGATTAGGAGGAGGAAACATAAACTCATGGGATGAAATTAAACAAACCTTCCTCGCAAGATATCAGTATTATTGTAGAACCAGGGATCTAAAAGATGAAATCTTTCAAAAGATTGCAAAAGAAAATGAGACACTAGAGAAAAATGTTGAAAGATTTCAGTATAACTAGCAAAGATCATTGTACGACACACTACCAATTAGGTAATGAAAGCCACTTTGATAAAATGAATAAAGGAGGAATGGGTAGAAACATTGAATTTAATGGGGAAGGGTGATATTTATCAAGAAACTTATGATAATATTATCTTATTGTGCATCAAGTGCTCAAGTGGAAGTACACAAACCATATTAGCAATGTAGGCTCCCCTCACTAGAAATAGAAACATTACTAGTTGGGGTGTTAGCCAAGCAAAAGTTAGTAATCTATTATAGAATTTAAAAACTGACATTTTGAGTACTCTGACTACACAATTGGATGTTTTGCAGACTAAACACAAATAGGCAAAAGAAAAATAGTCCTTGGCCATATTTTTCCACTGATGCAAAAAGAAACATGGTCTGAGGGAATGTCCTTTGGATTTGGTTTGGGTGTGTGTTATCTATGATAAATACCATGAAACAAAGAAATGCCCATCGCTTCTAGGACTAAAAGTTGTCTTTAAAGAGGCAGAAGAGGAAACAAAACTAGTATATCTGATGGCTTAATGTCACCAATGGTAGGCTCGTTCCCAAAGTACTCTACAAGATCCTTCCCCTTTCTTTTCTGGGAAGTATAATCAGCAGTAAAATTGTGGAAACGCATAGTAGGGCCAACCATTTTCTAACCCCACCTGGCAATCCCAGCAATATCCAGCTGCAAATCCAACTTGGCCAAACCAACTAGCAGCAAATCCCACTTGGCCAAATTAGCCAATTGCAAATCCCACCCGGCCTAACTCATAATACCCTACCCCATCTTGGAAGAATTCAAACAACAACCCCTATCCTTCATAGTGGACTAACATAGTTGCCCAAGCCCCCAATTGGAATCGAAATTGGTAGCGCCCCATGGGAATGACTAATAAACCCATGGGGATTGCTCCTCAACCCACTCCAATTGCCCTAGAACCCTCAACCTCAAATGCACCCTCAATTACCATCTCAACCCAACCCAAATCCCAATAATAGACTAGCCCAGCTTGTGCAAATTATTGAGAATTTGGAATGGGAAATCAACTATGTAAGGTGCAACGAACTCCGGTTTAGGTCAGGGTGCATAATTTATTCTAAAGAGAGTAACATTCACCAAGAGAAGGAGAATGAAAATATTATACAACCAACAATAACACCCTCGACTGTGGTCATAATGGAAGAAGTAGAGAAGGAAGGAAACATAGTCGAAAAACAAAGTCCTGATAAGGATGTGACTCCTCCTCCCCCATTCCCTGAAATAATGATGATAGAAAAACCAATTGTATATTCTAACTTTGACATCATAGGAGAAATAAAGAATCTATATGTTAATATTCCACTCCTACAGGCTCTGCAAGACATGCCAATTTATGCAAAGACAATTAAGGAATTATGTGTGAAGAAGCCTATCAGGAAAGTTAAAAATCCATCAATTGTTCACATGGTAGGAGCCTCGTCCAATATCATTCTAGGTAAGGAAGATCCGGTCAAGTATGCAGACCTAAGGAATCCCATAATAACAGTTTAGATAGAGGGTTGCTCTTTTCCAAAGACACGAGTGGATTTGGGGGTAGCCATCAATATTATGACCATTGAGACCTGTAACATTCTGGGTATTACCTCCTTCAAACCTAATTCAATTATGTTACAATTGGCTGATAGATCAATGGTTAAGACAGTCGACACATTACAAGATGTATCAATTTCGATTGACTCTTGGGAATACAAAGCTTATTTCCTAGTTATCAACCCAAGAAGTAGACTCGATGGACACCCATTGATATTGGGAAGACCATGGATCGCAACAATAGATGCATACATAGGATGTCACATAGGAAGCATGACAATTGATAGAGGAAATGCTAAAAATAACCTCATCTTGTATCCTCCAGCTAAACTGAGTATGCCTACCATACATCAACAATTCCCACTACCCAAATATCCAGAAAAGAATATGTGATCTCCTCTCACACTGGAAGAATATATTAGATTCAATAACCAACTAGAAGATGATGTGATCAATAGCTTCATTAACATCCCAGCCATTATAGGAAACCCAATATGTCAAATGCTAAAAGTTGTTCTAGATAATGAAGCGCAGGGGGATCCTATGGAAGAATTGATGGAGCAACAAATTCCTACTACTTCTGTCCACAACAAAATATCAATTGAAATTGCATCGGGGAGGTTTCTGAATATCAATGCTAATTTGAATGCGCAACAACAACACAAATTGATTTGATCCTTTCTAAATATTACCAGTTTTTTTCTTGAGAGTATCATGACATGATGGGCATCGATCCCCAACTCTATACACATCATATCTATATTGAGAAATATGACCGACCCATCCAACAACCCCAACAATGATTGAATCCTCATCTCAGGGATATTGTTAAAGAAGATTTACAAAAATTGTTGGATGTAGATTTCATATATCCTATTTCAAACAACCGGTGGGTCTCTCCACTATTAATCATCCCAAAGAAAAATGGGAAATGGAGGATCTGTGTAGACTACAGAGAACTCAATAAAGATACACAAAAAGACCACTTCCCCATACCTTTTATTGACCAAGTCCTTGATACTTTAGCAGGAAAGCAGTTATTTTCCTTCCTAGATGGTTTTAGTGGTTATAATCAGATCCAGATTGCTCTGGAAGACTAAGATAAAACTACATTTACATGTCCCTGGGGTACCTTCGCGTATAGAGTGTTTCCCTTTGGATTATGTAATGCTACAACCACATTCTAGAGAGCCATTCTGAGCATATTTTATGATTTTATTAATGAAGGACTTGAATTTTACATGGATGATTTCACCCCTTATGAAACTGATTTTGATCAAGCTCTAAGCAATCTGGAGAAAGTAATGGAACGATGCATTTCTACCAGGCTATGTTTGAGTCATGAGAAATGTAATATGATGATGACCAAAGGTGTGGTACTAGGGAACTATGTTTCTACAGATGGAATCAAGGTAGACCCAGCAAAAATAGAGGTAATCCTTAATCTGCCTACACCTCATACACAAACTGAGGTACGTAGTTTTCTTGGTGCTGCAGGAGACTATCACAGATTCATAGAAAAAATTTCAAGAAAGACTACACCTTTAGAAGCTTTAACTGGTAATGTGGAATTTCAGTGGTCTGATAAGTGTGATGTTGCATTTGCAAGACTTCAAAGAATGATTTCAACAGCACCAGTGCTAAGAGGAACACACTGGAAAATACCATTCCACATCTCTACAAATGCATCAGATATCGCCATAGGCACTGTCCTTGGATAGAAATAAGACAAGAAACCCTGTGCTATTTATTTTATTAGCAAGAATATTACTCCCAGTGAATTAAATTACACAGTAACGTAAAAATATTTTTTAGCCGTTATACATGCTATTAATAAGTTTCACCATTATATAATAGGCTACCCAATTATTCTATATACTGATCATTTTGCTATCAAATATTTAGCTAACAAACCGATTACTAATGGATGGATTACTCGGTGGTTATTACTATTGCAAGAATTTGATATCACCATCGAGGATTGACCCATAAGAGAGAATCTCGTTGTAAATTTATTGTCTCACGTACCCAAAAGAGATGATTCTTTAACATTCGAATATCAATTTCCATACAAACACCTGTTTGCTATCACTATTAAGCCACCATGGTACACTGATGTGGAAAATTATTTGGCAACTGGGAAACTATCAACACACATGTCAGCAAGGGAAAGGAAACTGATCTTCCAGTGCATTGCACGATTCACCAGGATAGGTGGATAAGTTTTTCACATAGGGGTTGATCTCTATATCATAATATGTGTAAGAGATGATGAAATTTACGATGTATTGAAGGAAGGTCATGATGAACCCTTTGGTAGACATTTTGCAGACTACAAAAATAGGCATAAGATTTTACAGATGGGCTACTATTGGTCCTCAATGTTTAAAGATCTCAAGAAGTGTGTCCAAGATTGCGATAGATGTCAAAGGATGAGTCAACTAGGCCAAGATGATGAAATGCCTCTGCAAGCACAAGTAGTCGCATAAAATTTCAAGACATGGGCACTAAACTTTGTTGGCCCCTTCAACCCAAAATCAAACTAGAAGGCCTATATATTAGTTGCAACAAACTATATGACTAAATGGGTAGAGGCAGTAGCTGTTTCAAAGGAAACAAAGGAAGCAATCATTAAGTTTCTCTTCGAATTATTTGTATGCTATGGATTACCCATGGAAGTAATAACTGACGGAGGGTCACAATTTATAGCCCATAGAATCATAACCATCCTAAGAAATTATCATATTAATCATATAGTTACTTCCCCATACCACCCATAGGAAAACGAGCAAGTAGAAAGTATCAATAAAGTATTGGAGGCAATTTTGACAAAAATAGTCTCAACAAACCATCATAATTAGGCAGTCGAGATTCCAAATTCCTTATGGGCCTATCGTACGACATGGTGTAACACTATTGGCTACTCTCCTTATCATCTAGTCTATGGAAAAGAACCTGTCTTTCCAATTGAATTTGAGATCAAGACTCTGAGGATGGCCTAGGAAATTGGACTGGATCTTACAGAGGCACATAAATAGTGCCTACAATAGCTCAATGATTTATATGAAGAATGCATGTCTTCCCTTAAGAGCACAACTATTATTCAGTAGAAGAAAGCTAGCTGGCACGATAAACATATCAAGAAGAAGTCCTTCCAGAAAGGTGATTGGGTGCTTCTCTATGATTCCATATTTCAGGATTTTCCCAGAAACTTAGAGACAAGGTGATTGGGACCATATGAAATCAATGAAGTTCATGATAATGGCATTGTCACTTTAGTTACCATCGACGGGTCTGGTTCTCCTTTTCTGGTAAATGGACATCGACTACAACTCTACCATCAGGGACTTTCAAAAGAATCCCTTTTCCAAGAGGTAAGTAAGGACCCTACTGTTCATATTTTAGCTGGATGGGAAGGTAACCAAGCACCTTCAAATTCATAAAATGATTATTTTTATTAGCACTATATATATTGCGTATAAATTTCTTTACAATTTTGATTGAGTTTTTATTATTTTTCTTTCTAGGGAAGCCACTTGAGAAAATAAGAACTAAAAGAGATGAATGTAATAAAAATAATTAGCACTCTTTTATGTTCCTTACTCCTACCTTACTTTGAAAAAACTATCAAATATAAACCCTATTTTCACAAAAGATGAATATGTCATGTTTTGCAGCAAAAATCAGGAAACTGTAATGAATGAATGACACTAACAAACCATCCAATACTTTGATTATTGAATAAAACTAACCATAAAAATTGAATGAATTTAGTTCACGACTAATCAATCCTAGATTCACTAAAACAAAAATTTCTGCAGGAGGTTTACAATCACTTAATTAGATGGTTAAAAATCTGAACATCTTCATGCCATTCATTCGAAACAACTGTCATTCCCTTCGTGTGACTGTTCCCTTTGCGTGTAGTTGGCATTGATTTGAATGAGACGATTGTCGTTCCCTTGGTATGATTGATGTTGCCTTTGCGGTTAGTGTCCTTCATTTGAAATTAATGACTGTCGTTCCCTTGGTACAATTGTTGTTCTTCAGGCCACTCTGTTCATTCGAAAGAAACATTTGTTGTTCCTTTCTGCAACTTTTCCTTACTCTTGTTCCTTTCTCCCAAAAGTCACAATTCTTTTCTCATGAACAAGCATGTCATTATTACGTTAGACACTCCTTTGGGTATGACCTTCACCAATTAATTTTAATCAACACCACTTCTAACGATTTGTCATTTTTTGTGTGTGGACTATCTAGCATACCTTATCAAATTGTTTTTGGATTAATTTCTCTAAATTATCTTAAATATTGTTCATAATCCTTAACCATCATAATTTGTTTCTTTCCCCTATACATATACATATATTTGAATGATAATTTTCCTTAATATCATAATAAGGAGTCTAAATAACATTTTACTTTTCATTCTTACACTTCTTATGCCATCCCTCACTCTTAAGGAGTAGATGAGCCTCCCTTAATAGAGCCTAAAAAAGCAAAAAAATTAAAATATAAGTAATAAAATTGTCCCACAAAGGATAGGGGGTCTCCTCACAAGCCAACCTACCAAAATCATAATATAATAACATTAGTGACATTCCCACTATGGCTACCACACTATTGAAATGTCCTTTGGCATTTTTTTTTCGTCAAAGGACAAGAAGTCTCATCACAAGCCGACTTGTTCACTTAGGCTACAATCTAGTAAGTGGGATTATCGTAATCTAGCTACCAAACCAGGATAGTGGTATTTTTGGGAAAAGACAATTCAAACTATTTATTGAGGATACGGGCTCATCTATGGGTTAAAAGGAAACCCTGTCGAGGCTATGGACGCATGTTGGCAGCAATGGCTCTGCCTATGGTATGGAAGTTTACCTTAAATACTCCAAGTTTTTTGTGTGTTCCTAGACTTCCTTTCCTAACAAGGTCATCATTTTGGTTATATCAAATAACAAGGGAAAGTAACAAGGTTATGATATGTGGAATATTTTTAAACACCTGAACAAATTTAAATTATTTAGAATATTTTTCCTTAAACGTTTTTTTTGTTTAACATAGGTACATAAATTTGAATTTCCCACACAAAAGTGATTATTGTTCATGATTATCATTAAAGTGTTTTTCAAGGTTCCTAATGATTGATCTCCCAACGATGGCGATGACATATTAATCACACCTCACCTAAACTACCTGCCATAATTACACTCGCACAAGTCGATGGTTGAGGTCGACCTTTCCATTTATGTGGGGGAAGATATCCTACACATTTATCGATAGATCATGACGATTGCAATAAAGGGAAAAACAACATTTTTATATACATTTTTTGTTGTATGATATTCTCTATTTCTGGTCATATTGTCTCAAAAGCTGGTCAAACTAAGCTACAACCAGGAACAATAGTTGTCCTCATCTGTTCACAGAATATATGGGTGGCTGAAGTGTACGCTGAGAGCCCACATTGTTGCAGATAATTGACTAAGTGAGGGAAATTTTACATCATCTGAGGTGGACCAAATATTTCACCAGATTGCAGGGATACGACACAAATATAATGCTATCATGTTTTCAAAATTTGCAGAGATGAGTCTTCGGGATCAAAGACATACAAATTCCAGTCACTGAGGAAATTATAGAAGAGGTTATAGGCCTCACCAATGAAGGCATATAGTGGACGAGGAAGTATAAAACACTCAAGGAGGCTGTGGAATGTTTCATAGAACCTGTAGAAGAGATCGATAAAAAGGGGAAGAGACTCAACCCCACTTCTCTCAGGGAGCCATGGAGTGATCTGGTAGGAGTAATACAAAGGTATATCACTTTTGATGGGAGGTACGATGTGGTGCGGACATGCCACCTCAAATTGTTAGCAACACTAAAACATAGGTTAGTGATAAATTTTCCATTTTTTGTAACTTCCATGTTGCATGAAGTTATTTCAAGAACTTAGAAGGCTAAAGACCCTATAACCATAATTAGACTCCATGGACTAGTAAAGTTAATATTAAACAGGGTCCTGAGCCAAAATAAAACTACTTGGGGTGATCCAATTGAGGCTGATAGGCCCCTACAAATTGAAAAACCTGAAATCCACCAAGAAACCCCCTCTCAAAGAATTGAGACAACTCATGAAGGAGGCAGTGCCCAAATGGAAGTTCTATTACCACAGCCTGAAATTGAAGCATACCCCATCCAACTGGAAGAAACGTAGACCTCACAGGGAGAGAGATTAAGGAAACAGAGAAAACGAACAATTTTTTTTCCTAAAACCTCTACTCTGAAAAGAAGAAGAGGCAAAAAGATAATTCAACCTAAAAATATTTAAGAAGCCACACAGATAGAAAAACCTTTACAGGAAAATATTTATGAGACCTGTAACATACCCGACCACCTAGAGGCTGGGCTACGCCACTTAAACAGGCCACAACACACCCAACCACCCACAGGATAGGCATGCTTTAGTCCCAAGATTCAGTTCTCTGATATCTAATTCAAAAACAAAGGACTTCTCAACAATGTTACAAGCATTCACACCACATGCATAAGACAAGATCCATGTCACAACATAAAAGAGATAAACAACATGCCATGCACAATAAATAACTAGTAGAAAGGGACATTTGAATACATATCTTAGAGATAATTAAATACACAGCGGAATACATTAGACATAAAACAAAGAGAGCACTTATCTTTGCAAGTAAATGTTCACCAAATGGCTGCATACCAAGGACATTCATCCCAACCATAGATGTTGTTGTTTATTTGATCTCAATAGTAGTTCACCCCCCAACCACGACTATGAATCCACAAGGATGGGTCCTAGGCCAAGTCTAAATACACAGTAGTTGGCTAAGTAGCTCTCAGGTTTTCCAGCCTCAGAAGAATCCTAATTTCTAGCTCTCTTTCCACCTCAGCCTGCAAAACCCCAAGAAATGAACACCTTTCTCTACCATACATTCCCTGAGGTTGTTCCATTTCTCTCTAGGGCTCCAGTGCTACTGTTCAAGAAATCTCGCTACTGGAAATTCCAAGGACTCACATCTGTGGGAAGTTCCATTCGAACTTCCATCAATTTCATGCACATAGGCATCCATTCCTTCTGGGAATGATCAATAAATCATTACAACCATTCAACAATGGATATCGTCTTCTTTCCATTTATTTCTATGCTCATCCCAAGAGCACATGAACTAGAATTAGTTAGTGAAGAGGAAGAATAACGAGTGAACCAATGAGAAGAAGACAAACCAAGGGAATAATGACCCCAAAATAGCCCCCAAGGGATGTTTAAATAATTATATGAAGATAAGAGCCACATGGCCTCCCTTGCAAGAAGCTCATGTACCCCCCTCTTCTCCATAAAATCAATTATGGGTAAATAAAATAATAATAACAAGACTTAGCCCCTCAATCCCCCACTCTCATGGAATCATAACTGCCTATCTATTTTTTCCTTATCAATCTTGCAACCAGCGGTGTATTTTATTAATGCATAGGAAGTGTTACGTTTCCTAGGCACTCTAGCCCCTTTTAAAATTTACCATCTCACCAACCTAAGTCATATTTAAATAATACATTATAGTTTATAAGGGTTAGAACCAGGATGTTACATCCCCTTCCCCTTATTTTGGCACTGTCCTCAGTGCACAACACCATTCCAATGTTATTAACATTACAATTATAGGCCCTCTAGCCTTAGTTCACATAGACAATCCAGCCCAATCTTATATACATAGGCACTCTAGCCTAAAACATGTATGCATAGGCATTCCAATCCAAAACATGTATGATTATCTTTAGAATTTATATTTCTAGTAGCAGTTCCAACCAACAAGCTCTCCTTCCCTCTCATCCCTACACAACCTAAATAAATAAACCTCTTTCTTTGTCATGCAGTCCCTTAGGCTGTTCTTCTTCTCCCTAGCTTCAGTGCACTCAGCCAGGAAGTTTCAGAGTTGTGTGTTCTAGAACTCCAGTTGTAGCAAGTCCATTGGACTTTCTTCCTTCCATGCCTTTGTCATTTAGTTGCTCCAACATCACCTTCTTTTCTCTCATAGTCTGGTACTTTTATAGATCTTCAACATTCATTGTTTTCCTACAATATTTCAAATTAGCAAGCATGTCAATTCAATTTTTTTTGCATAAAATTCTCATTTTTCTCATATTGTAAGAGTAATTTTTCATAATCCAATACAATACTTATTTGTGTGGTTCATGGATTTGCATCCATATGGTTTTCTTTTTAACTTGGCTCAATTTTTTCTTTGACGTACCCATTGTGTGCATGATCCCAATCAACTACTATCAAAGTCTCCTCTTCCTTGGGGTCACTCACTTTCCAGGCCTAGGCTCAGGCATCCCCTTTTTTGCTATGCAATCCCTCAGGCGATCCATCTTTCCTGACCAAGGTTCTCTTGCACAAGAAGGTTTCTAGGGACAAATGGTTCTCATGTCACAACAATATCATTTTCCATGCTTTCCATCTTTCATATCCAACATCTCATATATATTATACACATACAGTCATCATGATATCTCATTATAACCATTTCAAACATAAATGTCAAATTTGTTTTATATAGGAAAATAAAATTTTCCAAGAATGATATTTCTTCTCATAAAGGTTGTCTCTAAAGTTGTAGATATTAGTATTCCTTATTGGCTTATATCCCTACCATATACAAGACCATTCTACCTACAATTTCTTCAATTTACATTCGGCCAAAGCAATTCGTCAGTAATTATCAAATCATAATTCCCAAAACTGTTTTATATAGTTAAAATAAAACTTCTAGACATGAGCTTATGCTCATAACAATTTGACTCTTGCAGCAATAGGCATTGATCTTATTTATGGGCTTACAACACTACCATATCCCGGACCCCTTTCCTCCTACAATTTCAACATTCCTTAGCCAAAAAAATTGTCAATATCTCATGTACAAGATATATATTTTCATGGCAATGATTCAAAACAAAATCACAAAGTGATCTCAGAATTGTTTACAACTATAATTCAATTACTTCTATTAATCCAACTATCAATTGGAATGAACTCATCATTACATACACATGTATTATCAGTCACACAGACTTTTCATAATGTAACAGTTAATAATATAACAATCAATGTGCCAATACCCATGGTCAGATCTACACAATGCATCCATGCGCTAACTACATAATACCACATAACTATGTCATTTATTCCACCGTGATGAGTTGGAAGATCTGGCTAGTGATTCAACACATCATCCATACACTTCCTACTGCTTCCCTAACTATTTGGTTACCTTCCTTTTCCACCCAAACACAACACCAAGAATATAATCCTTAAGCGCTCTTAAGTGTTGGCAAAGAGGTTGCAATCCAAACATCATATATATAACAGTTACTATCGAGCACTCACATATTGCTATAGCCCTTCCATATCCAACCATATTATTGTCTCACACATGACTAGCTCTATGGATATTCATTGTTATATAAGGAGTATGTCTCCTAAATTACCTAGTTATGATCCCATAACCAATCATAACATAATATGCAACTGAAATTTTATCTAAGTTCATTCTAGCATCAACAAAACTTACACACTTTGGGCCTTCAACCATTACATAGATGTTTAAATACTGAAAAATTAACTGAGGCAATCCTTACCTCGATCCCCTTCAACATGTATGCATCAACAAAAACTAAATGCATACCTACCTAGTTGTTACCAACCTACTTGTTGTTGTCTGACCAACTGATATTTGTAGAAGCTCACAAACTTCCCCCTTCATCATTTTGATCACCATTCCTGCCTTCTTCATGGGTATTCACCTCGATGGAAATTATAAGCAACAACAAAATCCATATATTTAACCCTTCTGTATCATTTTTCCTAAATACATAATACATCCTTAGTCATGACTCATAATCAAACATTATTTATTAATAACATACTATTCTAAGTTCACCATCATGTTATATGCATATCCAATAATGTAGATATGCAAAATTACACATCTATATGGACCAAGCATTTACTGTCAGCATGCCTACTAATGCATATGAAATTCAACTTCATTGTATGCTTCATGCACTCTAGTGCATTTATGTTTCAATTTACTTATTTATTTATGTATTTATGTTGTAGTTGGCCATCCTTGAATTGCTTTAGATCCTTGATGCCTTGCGTGCTCCGATTATTCTCATATGCACTATTGTTCCCTAGGTTTGAACACTTTTCCAGCCACATTCCACTTGGCCATTCTTTCCCACTTAGTACCATTCCCCAATGGAAATCCATTTTCATTCAGTGCTACTTTTGAAGTGAGAGAGCATTCCAATTCCTCTGCATTGGCATCTTGCTTTCAATGTGTACCTTGATTTAATCTTTTAGATAGTAGATAAATCATATCTAACAAATCCTTCCCTGGAACTCCTATTCTTGACACATAGATATTATTCACACATCACCTCTTAATATCTTTGTTTCCTTCCACATCAATCTTGCAACTATCTACATGTCTCTACCTTCAAGGCTATGGAGCCTTACTTTTCCTTTCTATGCCCATGAATGACATTATTCACCTGCTAGCTTCATGTCCCATGTGAGGATTCTTTCTTTTGTAGTACCTCATCCAACTTTTGTAAGAAAAGTCATGCCTCCATGACCTTAACATATGATCATATTCTTAAATTGATGTGGTTACACCTTTAATCTTGATAAACCTCAGCAGGGTCTGCTGACCTCCCGGTCAAGGATCGTTCTAATTCTCTGAGCTAAAAAAACTCTTTGGTCCCTTCTGGAACCTCCACTAGTCAATTTTCCACAGGTCCTCTGTGAACTGCACCTACGTTAACAAACACTAGGTATGATTTCCCTCCATGCAACCACTGGATGTGACTACATGCCTCTCAAAAGGCGTTTCGCAATTTCGTGTATCAGATATTTATATGTGAGTCATCCCAACTCTCCCGATCTACAAAATCTCAACAGGGGCCTAGTGCATGTTAGCTCCTCCCTTATCCTCCTTCCATATGACTCCTCGCTATGACCTGGGGCCAAGCTTCCAAGAACTTTGCAATTTCGCGACTGGCGTGGTTGGAAACTAGTCCAACTCCTTTCATCTGAAACCTGAACTAGCGAGTTTCACTGTTAGATCAAGTTTCCACAATTCTGCGATCCAACAATTTTGATTAACTCTTCGCAAATCGAAACTTCACATTTTGCAAAGTTTAGCAACGATTTCGTCCCTTCTCCCGATCCCCGAACTTGTGAAATCTTTAATCTCGTGAGTGCTAGCTCATTTCCTCTAGCCCCTTTGACTTTGGTGTTGGGCTATGACCAGGGGCCCAACTATCGATGACTTCAGAACTTTGTGTTTCATGAAGTTTAAATACCTCTCACCCCGGATCTTCCGAACCCCGAAACCTCACTTGTGTCAGATCGATAACCACGACTCTTCTTATGATCTGGTGGTTCAGATCGACTCATGAGATCGCATTTTGCAAGTTGTAATAACCCTTGCCTCTGCACTTCCTGAGTTTTGAGTCAAATAAACTACTAATTTCTCACCATGTGTCCTCCTCAATAGATGACTAGGATTGCTACAGATGCCAATGCCTCAGGTATTTGCCTCTACACTTCTCCATAGGATTGTGTTTTTCTCTGACATATGTGGATCTCTACCACGTGTATTCTGATGATAGATGGTATCGATGATTTTGGAACTTGGGACTTTGCAAAGTCCACTCTCCTGTTTGCTAACAAAGGGCTTAACCCTCATGCACCTTCCTCCAGATCCAATGGTTGTTGGTCCAAATGCTCAGATCCTATGGTCCATATATGATCTTCTCCTCTGCTTGTTCCTCCTGTCCGAATGTGGATTCAATGGTCTATATCACTCCTCCTCCTAATCTTTTTATTTCTCCTGACTTGGAAGAATTACTAAGTGTCAAAGCTTTGACCTTCATCCTATTTCCTGTGACCCGTGTAAAACTTTTGGTCTTGACTTCCTCTTTCCCTCCTGATCTTTGTCAATAAAACTTGACCTCAACCCTATGCACACTTGCACTCTGTGTGCATATTCACACTACTCCTCTTGATATTTCCTCACTCTGAACCTCGAAGGGTTTTCTCAACCTCTGCAATGCCTTGCAGGATCCTTGCATGTTGTTGTGATATCCTTCCTAAGCTTTCGAACTGACTCAGATCTCCAAAGGGGCTCGACCCTTCCTCTTCCTTAGAATATTTCTGGTACTTCTTCTAGAACATGCTTATGCTCAACCTCCTGAGATTTTGAAATTGAAACAATTCACTTCTTTGCACACTCCTTGTGCTCAACTGACCTTCAAATGGTTGTCTTCAACACTTTATCTGGGTGTTGGCCTGGTGCATTCCTTGCACAGGTCTTCCTCCAGAGTGTTCATCGCTTGAGTACTAACATGTCACAACACTACATGCCTTTCAATTGGTAGGGGCATGCATTGGAGGTTTGGAGTAACCTTCTTTTCACCCCACAATTCTCCTGATGCTAACACGTAACCCCTTGGTGAAACCATGGTTTGGATTGTGGGACCTCCTTGCAAAATTATCTCTTGTGCAACTTGGTTCCCCATAATGCCTCTTGTCTATTGATCTCTCTCTCCCATGGGATCTGACAGTTGTGACCTTAAGCCTTGATTCCTTTACATTGGACGACCCCTATTCACCTGTCCTCCGATCCAACATTACTAGATCTCTCATGATCCTACAATGGTGATCACTCCTGAATTCGAAGGGGGGCGGTCACAATTCTTTGAACCCCTTACAACTGATCTCTAATGATCTAACTCCTACATAGATTCTACAGTGCCATTCTTCCTGATATTTTCAACTTCACGATTAGAATTTTATCTCAACCATGAGACTCTGACCAACAGACCCGACCCATATCGGCTCGATGTTTCAACCAGAAGCTATGATACCAATATATTTCATACCTGACCACTTAGAGGCTGGGCTCTGCCACTTAAATAGGCTGCAACACACCCAACCACTCGTAGGCTAGACATGTTGCAGTCCCAAGACTTATTTCTCTTATCTCTAATTTGAAAACAAGGGATTTCTCAAGAATGTTAGAATCATGCAGACCACATGCATAAGAAAAGATCCATGGCACAACATAAAAGAGATAAACAATGTGCCATGCACAAAACATAACTAGTAGATAGGCACATTAGAATACATATCTCAAAGATAATTAAATACACAACAGAATACATTAAACAAAAAACATAGAGAGCACTTATCTTGCAAGTAAACATTCACCAACTGGTTGCAGGCCAAGGATGTTCCTCCCAACCATAGACGTTGTTGTTCATTTACTCTCAACAAAAGGTCACCCCTGAGATAGGGCTATGAATCCACAAGGAAGGGTCCTAGGCCAAGGCTAAATACACAATAGTTGGTTAAGTAGCTCTTAGGTTTCCCAACCTCACAACAATCCTAATTTCCATCTCTCTTTCCCCCTCAGCCTGGACAACCCCAAGAAATAAACACCTTTCTCTGCCATGTAGTCCCTGAGGCTGTTCTATTTCTCTCTAGGGCTCTAGT
Source organism: Picea mariana (assembly GCA_032191745.1). NCBI lineage: Eukaryota > Viridiplantae > Streptophyta > Pinopsida > Pinales > Pinaceae > Picea > Picea mariana. The sequence goes on from JASDQU010820020.1 coordinate 19,897, forward strand.
GCTATTGGTTAGGAAATATCCCTATTGGAAATTCCAAGGACTCTTAGCTGTGTACAGTTCCATCCGAATTTCCATCAAGTTCATGCACACAGGCATCCATTCCCTATGAGAATGATCAGTAAATCATTACAACCATTCAAAGATGGTTCTTCTCTTCCTGCCATTTGTTTCCATGCTCAACCCAAGAGCACAAGAACTTGAAGTAGTGAGTGACGAGGAACAAGAATGAGTGAACCAATGAGAAGAGGACAAACCAAGGGAAGAATGACCACAAAACAACCCCCAAGGGATGTTTAAATAATTACATGAAGACAAGAGCCACATGGCCTCTCTCCCAAGAAGCTCTTGTAACCCCCTCTTCTCCATAAAATCAATTATGGGTAAATAAAATAATAATAACAAGACTTATCCCCTCAAGTCCCCTCTCTTATGGAATCATAGCCCCCCATCTCTTTTGTCCTTGTCGATCTTGTAGCCAACGGTGTATTTTATTAATGTATAGGAATTGTTACATTTCCTCGGCACTCTGACCCCTTTTAAAATTTATTGGCTCACCAACCTAAGTCATATTTAAATAATACATTATAGTTTACAAGGGTTAGAACTGGGATGTTACAAGACGTAGTGAATAAACCTCTCCTCCTTTCAGCCTCATTGTTTTACATGTAAATTGTTTTCTTGCATGAGGACATGCAAGAAGGTAAGTTGGGGGGTATGTTGAGTCAAGAAAAAGGTACAAATATCCTCCTTATCACCATGGTTTATGATATAACCTTGATTGACTTTTCTATCAATTAGAGATAATCAGGAAATAAAATGATTAAAAAGAATTCTAGAAATGTTGTTAAGTAATATTAGATCATTTATGGATTTCAGTTTGAATTGTTTGATTTTATTGTAGGAATGGACAAATATGGTTAAACTCAAATATTATGAAGATGCACAGACTATTGGAGGTCAAGAAAATCATGCGCAAAGTAGTTTTGAGGAAGATTGATTCTCTATTTTGTAATCTTTATAAATAGTAAAAACAATTTTGAAGATCTCTCGATCCTCGAGATAGCTTAAATTACTATATCATTATAATATATAGAGGGCAATGAATCATAGAGAAGGATAGAATAAATTTATTCAAGCATTTGAATCTCTGAATTGCTCTATCCAAATAGGCTATTGTAAATGTTGTACCAGTTATGGAATTAATATAAGCTTTAAGCGTTTTTACTATCTTTGCATATTGAGTTTCTAGAAGTGGTACTTCTGAAGATCGTGGGCCCAGACAGAAGGAGTTACTGTCTCAATGTGTAATCTTATCAATTTGATTTCATTTCTGTGATTTAAATCTCTTCACAACAATTAAGATAAATAAGTGAGTGTGTTGATGTTTTCACAAATTCATGACGATATTTGATTACAGAGGATAGATGTTTCATTTGAATGCTATCGATTGTTGTTCCATTTCTCATTGTTGTAGTTTGTTGATCGACATTTCCTTTCATTTTTTCATACATTGTACCTTTTATTAAGTTATCATTTGTTGTTCCTTTCACTTAAAAGCATTTGTTGTTCCTTTCACTTAAAGTTACATTTATTGTCCCTTTCGCTTAAAATTACATTTGCTTTTCCTTGTTAATTTTACAGTACTTAGTTGTTCTTTTCCAACAGGTTAGACAGTCATAGATATATCGGTTTATTAAGCATTTCCATAGATTCAATTACTATTTCTTAGCTAGATCAATTCAACAATTTGGTTAATGCCTTTAATTCACAAGCATGTTTTAGATTAGATTAAGATTTTTTTAAGTGAATTCTTAGTTTCAGAATGAATGTGTGAGGAACTGGATTGTTGATAAACTCAGATTTTCTTTAGCTACACAATTTTGACCTTTATAACTATCTACATAGACTTTGTCGATATTCTTGAAAGAAAATATGAATCCTTGAGTTGATAAATTAATGTTAGACTAAGGTTGTTTTTAGTACATCTTTAGATCCCAACATCACTCATACCCCAAGTGTCTTCTATACAAGTGTTAAATTCAATACTACCTTCTTATGCTATTTTTGTTCCAGTACAACTAGTTAGTCAGTCACAACTAGGAAGTGTGAATACAATGAGGATATTGGGATCCCCTGGTAGGTCACAAACATGACCATTAGGTTTTATTTTGATAGGAGAAAAAATATCAACAATGGTTGGTAACGCAAGAGGTTCAATTGCTTGATACCCAGAATTCTGGGGTAAAGGAGATGAATATGTTGAGAAACATTGGTTCTTGTGTGAAGCAATCTAGAGGTCTAGAGGGATTCTGAATGTGAATAAATTGGTTGTATTCCAGACTACCTTCAGAGGTCTTTCTCTCAAGTGGTACATTAAGGTTATTGATCTAGGAGTATCATGAATGAAAGGTCAATCTTTCACACTTGACTAGGTACGAACAAAGTTCATAGCATATTTTAAGCTATCTCAGCCAGAACAATAAGCTCTGTCTAAGTTGTACGAAATTTAGCAGAGGGAAGTTGAATTAGCTTGGGAATATAGCCAGAAGTTTAAAGATGCTATAGGGAAGTTAGCACATCCAATTCATGAGGAACATCAAAGAGAATGGTGCATTCATGGATTGTTGCCTCTGACATTGATTATGTTAATGGAACAACGGATAGCCACTCTTACAGATGCCTTGGAACAATCAATGAAGATTGAAGCCATGGAAGGATATCTAAGGAGCCCGAGAGTGACCAAACCCCCAATAGATGAAAATTTGGCATAGCTACAAGGGAAAATATCAACGCTTACAGAAACTATTCAAGAATTGACTATACCTAGACTAGGACGACCACAGTTTTGGTGTACCAAATGTTACATAGAAGGACATATGATGAATGAATGTCTACGAATGAAGGGAAAGGAGCCTCCTCAAGATCCAATGGGACCCTCAGCAGGACCCACGGGAGGAGTTTTGCAAGTATGTATGAATTTAACATTCCATAAACCCACCTCATATCATGCTTTACTAGGTAGTCAAGCAACACCAACAATTGTGTATTGCAAGATTTTCCAAATCCATGGGCATGGGCCAAGACAGTACCCCATTATTCAAAAGTATTCAACAGTATCGAATACTATGCATTGTGAGTTTTTCTCATCTACCATACATACTACCAATCAGTGTGGAGCGTTGGATTCAATTGCAGACAGGCTGGATCGAAAAATTCAGGGTGAATGAAACCCCTCAGGGATTGGGAAGAGGTTGAGGAGGTGGAGTTGGAGGAGACTTCAGAGGAGAATGAACTAGGGGAAGAGGAGAAAGTAGATGCTATAATTTTTATGAGAAAGGCCACATGGCTAGAGACTATCCTCGTCTGATATGGCCATGGTGCTGTCACTGCAGAACCAATGGGCACACAACATAAGACTTTCCATAACTAATTGGAAAATGGGAAGATCATGTTAAATTTGGCAGCATCGACGATGATTCTCCAATGAGAGGCTATATGGGCCACCCTGAGGCCATCCAGGGAGATTTGGAGAATCAACAAGTCTTTTGAGGTATTGACAAAATCTGGGGGGAACATACAACCTCTGTGAGTCAAACCAAAAGTCAGGATGAACGAGATACTATGTGAGTCTAATGAAAAATTCAGGGGGAACGTACAACCTCTATGAGCATAGATAGTCTAGTGCAAAAGTCCGGGGGAACGTACAACCTCTATGAGCATAGAAAGACTAGTGAAAACTTCAGGGGGGGCGTACAACCTCTATGAGCCTAGACAAACCTTGTGAGCCATGAGAAAAAGTCAAGGCATCTAGCAAACGTTAGGTTGAATACAAAATTCCTATGAGCTAGAAACAAACGGTATTCCTAATATTGCAAATGATATAAATGTATTTATATAGTGTGTTGGGATGTGTAACATTATCCACCATGAAGACAATTTTGAATTTTCTTGTAAAGAGTCGAGTTGTAACTGAAGTCTCAAGTCTAGTTCTATTTTAGAACTAAAGTGTAATGTTGAGTTGTAACTGAAGTCTCGAGTGTAGATCTATTTTTTAACTAAGGTGTAATGTTGAGTTGTAACTAAAGTATTAAGTCTAGTTCTATTTTAGAACTAAAGTGTAACGTTGAGTTGTAACTAAAGTCTTACGTCTAGTTCTATTTTCGAACTAAAGTGTAATGCTGAGTTGCAACTGAAGTCTTAAGTCTAGTTCTATTTTAGAACTAAAGTGTAATGTTGAGTTGTAACTAAAGTCTTAAGTCTAGTTCTATTTTCAAAATAAACTATACAAGTCCCAAGTCAAGTTCTATTTTCGAACTAAAGTGTAATGCCAAGTTGTAACTGAATTCTCAAGTCTAGTTCTATTTTCAAACTAGAGTATACCAGTCTCAATTCTAGTTCGAACTAAAATATGAAGCTGAGTTATGATTAAAGCATGCAAACACATTACTATTTCGAGTCTCTCCTCTTTAGCCTATATAACCAGAAGTCGACCCCTCTCTTCAACACATCTTTGAAATGCAGGTTAAGGGAGAATAAATAGAGTATATCAGTGATAAAGAGGCAACATACCAAAGAAGCATATCAGTGATGTATATCAACAATAGATGTTGCATATTAGATGCATCTATCAACAACATATCAATGATGTATCTCAACAATAGAGGCAACATATCAGAGGTGTATTTCAGTGAGGTCTCTTAGTTCTTTGTCAGGTCAGAGTCATCTTGAAAATCTCTTTAAGAGAATAACATTCATGGTGGATATTTGTAAGTGATCTTACATTTTTAATGCAATAAAGGAATATTGTTTGCTGGGGTTTTTCCCCCTATACATGGTTTCTCTAGGGTATATTTGTTGTTGATGTGCATGCTTACTGATATACATATTTATTGCTATTCATTTATGATTTGGTATTGTTGAAGTGTAATAAGTTGGAATCAAAGTGTTGAAAAAAATAAAAGAATTAATCCGTATAAGAAATCAAGCTCATAATTTAATATGGTATTCGAGCTTAGGGTGTGTTAAACATGCTGAAGTGCAACAACAAGTACACACAGATCCAATCTAGCTTTATTAAGTTTCCAGTTTGAAGTCCATGGAATCCTCCATTTCAGTCAGGGCCGAGGATAGGCTCGAAGGAGCTACCAACTTCAATGTCTGGAAGCTCCGGATAAAAAATATATTGCAGGAGCATGATTGTTGCGGCTAAATATATGCACTATTAATTCCCACATTTAATTATCAATCGGGGCTCATAATCTTTGAGGTGCAAGCACAAGAAATGCAGGATCAAAGCCTAGTCTAGCCTAAACTAAAGCCGACAAAACAATATTCAAACCCACACTGCAGAAAATTAACACTAGGGATTCATCACTGGGACATAAGAATAATTAGTGCTTTAAAGGCTTAGATCATAGTATTCCAGGCACTCGGGGTGATGTTCGTTTGACTAATCGTGAGTATCTTACTCAAGTCTTATGCCGTTCAATGATTATTTTCTATAGCAGATCCACACTTAAATGCAATAAAAGAAACAAGCAAACGAAAATGAAATTCAAGATAGAAACTAACACCTTAGGAATAATTCCAATGAGGGAAGGCCCTATCTCACGAGTTAGACCTCTAATTTGTCCGTTGGTGTTTGAAGCTACAAACTTGCAATAAGAATCCAAGCAAAATGAAATACTAAAACAAAACTATGCGATCAACAATTTATTGTAAAGATCTATCCTAGAATGGGAGGATTAAAATCTATCCTACAAAATGATAACAAAAGAATTCATCAATAACAAAAACAAGAGAGGAAATTAGTGCAAAAATAAGTGTAGACTAGTACAAAGAAATGCAAAACCAAAATTGACTAAGAACAAGAATAATTGTTAAAGCAATCCAAACTTAAACTGCAGAAATATTAAGCAAGTGTAAAATCACACATACTAAACTCAGAAGCACTCATGAATACATCCATAAAGTAAAGAAAAAAGAAAGGGATGGAAAGGAAAAGAATGAGTATGAGAAAACAAAGTGGTTTTCTATGTAATTGAGATATGAAGGCAACATTTAAACTCAATAACTAATACACAAAAAATGAGGAAGAGATGGCAACGATCTGCTCTTGTAGCTAACTGCTTATAATGTATAATCAAATTAACAACTAAGGAGCGAATTGTGTGAGGAAAGATGAGGTGAATCTAGAAGAGAAAGGTGATATATACAAAAAATGGAACAACTTTGTCTTACACTATTTGGGACATCATAGAATAGGTGAATGGATATGTGAACTGGACAGTAGGTTTCGATGTCTGAGTAGGATGAAAAATCAATTGTGGAAAAGGATAGATGCAAAGAGCAGTTTGAACGATTAAATAGATGAGAGTGAAGCATGGAAGCAAGGGAACATTGTCCATAATTAATTAAACACAAAAACATAGCATTGAAAGGATATGATCAAATATAAGCACACATAAGAAATGGAAGGAGTACAGACTGGACTCAAAGCTTAAGAAGTGTAATAATGTACTCAATTGAGAAATGTGATCTGAGTGTAAATTCATCCATCTAATGCAACAACATAAAATTAACAAAACTTTAACTCAAATGATAACAAAACTAGAATTGACTTGTAATGAAATAAACACACAATGTAATGTTAATCTACCAAGCAAATAGAATATAGAAACACTTACCCATGTTGAGGGGCCCTTCCCAGGAGGTGAGTGTTGCTTGAAGACAATCAGATCAAGCTAGAAGGATGCTCAATGTGGCAGCAACAATCAATTCTTCATTGAGATCAAAAACTTTGTTTTTACATGGCTAACAACTCCTTAAGGATTTCTCACAAGAATAAATCACTCCTTTACAAAATATTCATGAAACTAATGGCTCCTTATCATAGCCCTATTGGGCTTATTTATACATGAATAATCATTGAGGATTGGATGGGACCGAATCCCAATGCTCAGATTTCAAATATTACATTTTTAGATAAAATCCTAAAAAATCTAGGCTTTATTGCAATTTGGGTAGATTCGATTTAGTCCCCCACCCATATCTTCCAAACCAATTCTAATTTTGAAAAAATTCCCGCTTATTGCTCAATTTTCCATATTCTAGACGAAACCCATTTCGTAGAATTTATAGATATGATTCCATCTGCACGAAAATCGAGGTGCAAGTTGGCAGTTTGAGTTTTTCAATAATTTTAGCAGAATCATTCCCCCTGATCTAGAGGTCCACATGTGGGAGCTAGGTGAATTATGTCTCACGTGTCTACATGAAAAAATCATTGTGGACAAAACTCATGTACCCGATTTTCCTCTAGAAGCTTTCCAAAATTTTGAATTATTTCTAGTACTAGATTGACATTGTTGGTACCGGATTAGAATAGTTGGTACCGAATTAGAACAATTAGTACCTGAATCTTGTAGCTAGGTGTTTAGTACCAAATGAAAACAGTCATGAATATGGGTACTAGACCAACGCTATGGTAGTACTGGATGGAGCTAGTACCAGAATAGGCGCAATATGGTACCAGATGAAGTTGGTACCGGAAGAGGCAGAGAGCTAGTACCAGATGAACATAAAGGTAGTACTGGATCACTGCAGAGTATTGCATGACATGGAGTGTGGGTATCGAATGAATTTCAAGGAACTGGTTGACTATAGAACCTTTTTCTACCAGATTACTTGGAGTATCAAATGACCTACAATGCGGGTACCGGAACAGGAACAATACAGGTACCAGAACATGGAGAGTGCACATAACGAAACCTGAACAGTATAGAACATGTTGCTTGGACATAGAAACATATGATTAAACCATCATCAACAAAACTGTTGTATAATCATCCTTTTAATCACTAAAAATATGAAAAACTATGTATTAACCACATAGCATGAATAACAAGAGATAATGGAGGTTTATGGTCTAATTAGCGATATATTATTGATGAAATGAAGGGAGCTGTAATGATAAGTGTATTTGTATGAAGGAAAGTATGACAAAACTGGAGCTCAACACACCCCCAAACCCAAGGATTTACATGTCCTCATTCGAACAAGGTGAAGAACTTATGATACTAGATTTATGTGACATTGTTTCTTTTGTGTAAGTGTTGGTTCTTGTAGAATGACACTTTGGAAACTGCCACAGATTGATTTCAAACAGAGAAACAAAATTATCATAAAATTGGAGGACAAGCAGTGGATGAGGTATCAGAGTGATGGTGAATGGTGTGCATATGGACAATGGTTTATAAAATGTTGGTGATGGTGGCCATATGAACTTGGACATTAATTTTAAGGCCAATATTTACTTTGTGGTTCTTTGCTTGGATAGGCAACGATGACTTCATCCTCTTTTAGATGGCTTAAGAATTCTTTATGATGTACGAATAGAAGACACTATAGATGTTGCTTTGTATTTGTATAGCACATATTTCCTTTTCATTACTTGGTCTTATCACCAGAGTATATTATTCATTATGACAAGTGGAGTGAATATGGAGGGTTTATTGAGTAGTTGTGATAATGCATAGTGGAGTTTGGAGTGGGTAATAGTGGTTATGCATCATATTTTCCATGTTCTTAGTAAATTAAAAAGATTTGTACCAGATTTACCTCAAGTTACCCCTGCTTTGAATTCTAATGCATGTTGAAGTGGAAACTAGAAGAACATGATGAAATGTTTGCAAAACCATGATGTAGACTGTTGAAATTTGAAGATGAAGTGGAGCAAGGTTGTGAACTGATGGATATCTAGGAGAGAGAGTTGATGAATGTTGATCTACTGAGATTCCTTATGTCTCTCTCTCCCCCAAACTCGTTGGTTTGCATGTCCTCATGCAAACTCTCATTAGCACATAAAATTTCTGCAAGCTGAAAGTGGACTATGTGGAACCGATGCATGTTGACTGAAGGAGAGAAATGAAGTATGCCAGAGATGAGAGCTACTGAAAATATCCTACAAAAATTACCCTCAAAAAAAGATTTAAATTTCTGTACTGTTGGTACATGAACCTACCAGTTTTTGTACCAACAGTACTAGAACAAAAAAATCTAAGAGAACTAAACCAATACTATTATTATGAGAGAAGAAATATACATTTATGCCATACTAAAAGAAACAACCAAAAATTAAACTTTATTCGTGCTTGTAAATTTGAAAATGAAATTTATCTTTAAATATTACAAGCATAAAGGAAATTTATAAATTACTTATTACATACGATTTCATCAATCATTAACAGTTGTATGCTCAAGAAACCATGTGAATTATGATGGGGGATTTTTCCTCTCATCCTTGAATAGGAAAACATGAGGAGATAAGTGGTCTTTGATAAATGAGGAACTGTTAGTAAACCAGTCATCCCTGTTTAATTTCTCAAAGAATCTCTGTCATTCAAGTGATATTGATAAAGTTTGCATTTGAGTTTATTAGACTCCTACACTTATGGGTCCCACCTCTAGGACAATGACATCCAAGGTATGACTGACGGGGTCTTAAGACCATATTACGGACATTCTCAAATGGCAATTAGATGAGGTTCATTATCCTTTTGTTCAACCATGCATGCTTCTTCTTAATGATTTACAGAAGTATATTGTTCATACGGACAAATATAGATTAGGCATAATGAAAGATATCAAAATCAGAACCCATTGCCATTAAGCCTGTTCAGTACTCCGATGGGGTAATTTTGAAATCCAATAAATATCCTTCCTAGGAAGAATGCCCCATTGCCCATGAGCATGTTCAGTACCATGATGGGTTTTCCTAGTTATACCACATGTCGGTACCCGCTGCCAGCAGACCTGTTCAGTATCTTGACGGGTTAGCCTCTTACACCCATTTTCCATCAAAGGCTCTTGTCCCAATATTTACCCTTAAGATAAAATTTATAGATTTCTTTCGCATGGGTGAATGGGGGAGCATCTTTGAAAACTTTTTTACAGGATGGGATTGTATTGAGTTGGAAGATATTTTATAGATTGCCCATAAAAGATTGTTCGTATGAAAAATAGACTTATGTATCGAGATTATTCAAAAGACATATCATGGTCAAAATTACTTAATGTGTTGTGGATGAGGCCATGAGAGAATGACCTAAAGGTGTCTCTAGTCCCCAAGTTCATCTTCTCCATATAAGATTGTGTTCCCTCACAAGTAGAAGTTTCATTCACTCTCCTAGTACTGTTTGATAAGAATGCTTGAATAATAAGTTCTGATATGAAATTAGGATGTACAAGTTACCTATGGGAATCATTATGCAGACCTTAAAGATTTTGTAAATCCCCATAATATTTTAAAGATTAGGCTTATGAGCAACTGTTATTATTAATAGTCAGAAATTTGTAAGTAGTAAGAAGAAGAAATATTTTAAGTTGTTTTGGTTTTTGATGTTAGATCACCAATATTATCTTCATATCATTTCATTTATTTGAAAATAAACATGAGAATATGTTGCATTTATTTAGAACTAGGTTAACTAACATGCAACTGTTACTCTATCCTATCTAAGAACAAGATATTAAATTTCACGTGTAAGAATATTTCCAATGTAACCATGTGCGTAACAGGTGTAGAAATATGTTCATACTCAGGTTTGAAAGATAAGCTTTATTGTATACCAGAATACGAAGAACTAACTGCTTTGATGATGATGTGGAGAGTTCTTGAAGAAGAGAGTGGCACTTCAATATTGTTGTCATTTGGAACCAATGTTCAATGTAATGTTGATGTTCTTGGTTCACTTCCTCATTTAGACCACTCTGCATGTCTCCCTCTATCGTTCCATGAAAATCATCTTCTTTTGGATGGTTTGTCTCTTGGATGCATACTGGATCTGGTGATATGCATGTCAAGAACAACTCAATCTTAGGTTCTAGTAGTTTCTCTCCATTGAATGATTCTTCAGTCTCTTCTACAGGTTGGAAAGGGTGATCAAAGGAGGATTTTAGATCTTTTTGTGGATGTATCTTATGGAGATCTTGTTTTTCTACCACTTCTGGAGAGGTGGATAGGTTCTTGATTGCTTTCAATATTTGTTCTTTTTTTGAGGCAGAGATTGAGATCCCAGTGGTTTCTAGGATGAAGAGAGTTCCAAACTCTTGATCATGTTTGAGTCCTTGTTCCTGTTTTATGGGTCCTATTTTAGACATGGATTAGTGTAGAGGGGGGTTCTTGTAGTGACCAAATTATTATTTTTTAAATCCTAAGGAAATAAAAGGAAGCAAACTAAAATAAAATGCAAGCAAACCAATTATATACTTGATGTGCCACCATGCTACTAGGATCTTGTTGTCACCAAGTTATTTGTTCACACAAGTTAGCTTCTCTTCTCATATATATAAAAAATGGCTAATGCTAATAAAACACAAAGTCTAACTACTAAAAGGAAGAGGACAAACTAATTTTGGAGTAACCCCACTAAAGTGGATGTGTGGGCTCTTCCCTCAAGTAAAGCAAAAAGAAATGGATGGAAAGGAAAAGAATGAATATGAGAAAAGAAAGTGGTTTTCTTTGTAATTGAGATATGAAGGCAACATTTAAACTCAATAACTAATACACAGAAAATAAGGAAGAGATGGCAGCGATCTTCTCTTGTAGTTAACTGATTATAATGTATAATCAAATTAATGACTAAGGAGTGAATTGTGTGAGGAAAGATGAGGTGAATCTAGAAGAGAAAGGTGATATATACAGAAAATGGAACAACTCTGTTTTACACTATTTGGGACAACATAAAATAGGTGAATCGATAGTAGGTTTTGTTGTGTGAGTAGGATGAAAAATCAATGGTGGAAAATGATAGATGCAAAGAGCAGTTTGAACGATTAAATAGATGAGAGTGAAGCATGGAAGCAAGGGAACATTGTCCACAATTAATTAAGCACAAAAACAGAGCATTGAAAGGATATGCTGAAATATAGGCACACATAAGTAATGGAAGGAGTACAGACTAGACTCAAAGCTTAAGAAGTGTAATAATGTACTTAATTGAGAAATGTGATCTGAGTGTAAATTCATCCATCTAATGCAGCAACATAAAATTAACAAAACTTTAACTCAAATGATAACAAAACTAAAATTGACTTGTAATGAAATAAACACACAATGCAATGTTAATCTACCAAGAAAATAGAATATAACAACACTAACTCATGCCGAGGGGCCCTTCCTAGAAGGTGAGTGTTGCTTGAATACAATCAGATCAAGCTAGAAGGATGCTCAATGTGGCAACAACAATCAATTCTTCATTGAGATCAAAAACTTTGTTTTTACATGGCTAACAACTCCTTAAGGCTTTCTCACAAGAATAAATCACTCCTTTACAAAATATTCATGAAACTAATGGCTCCTTCTCATAGTCCTATGAGGATTATTTATACATGAATAATCATTGAGGAGTGGATGGGACCGAATTCCAATGCTCATATTTCAAATATTACATTTTTAGATAAAATCCTCAAAAATCTGGGTTTTATTGCAATTTGGGTAGATTTGATTTAGTCCCCCACCCATATCTTCCAAACCAATTCTAATTTTGTAAAACAGCATGTGTTTAACTCAATTTTCCATGTTCTAGACAAAACCCATTTCGTGGAATTTCTAGATCTGATGCCATCTACATGAAAATCAAGATGCAAGTTGGCAGTTTGAGTTTTTCAATAATTTTAGCATAATCATCCCCCCTAAGATGGAGGTCCACACATGTGAGATGGGTGAATTCTGTCTCATGTGTCTGCATGAAAATATCATTTTGGACAAAAATCGTGTACCTGATTTTCCTCTAGAAGCTTTCCAAAATTTTGAATTATTTCTAGTACCGGATTGACACAATTGGTATCGAATTAGAATAATTAGTACCTGAATCTTGTAGCTAGGGGTTTAGTACCAAATGAAAATAGTCATGACTATGGGTACTGGACCAATGCAATGGTAGTACTGGATGGAGCTAGTACCAGAATAGGTGCAATCTGGTACTAGATGAAGCTGGTATAGGAAGAGGCAGAGAGATGGTACCGGATGAATGCAAAGGTAGTACTGGATCATTGCAGAGTATTGGATGAAATGGAGTGTGGGTACTGGATGAATTTCCAAGCATTAGTTGACTGTAGAAACTTCTGGTACTGGATGACTTGGAGTATCGGATGACCTGCAATGTAGGTATCGGAACAGGAACAATATAGGTACCGGAACATGGACAGTGCACATACCAGAATCTGAACAGTAGAGAACATGTTTCCTGGAGATAGAAACATATGATTAAAACATCATCGAAAAAATTGTTGTATAATCATCCTTTTAATCACTAAAAATATGAAAAACTACATAGGATGAATAACAAGAGATAATGGAGGTTTATGGTGTAATTAGCGATATATTATTGATGAAATGCAGGGAGAAGGTGTAATGATAAGTGTATTTATATGACAGAAAGTATGACAAAAATGGAGCTCATAAATGATCTTGAGTAGTATGTGACCACAGTGGTGGAGGAACCCATGAATAATGTAGGAAGAGTGGCCTTCAGGAATAGTCAAGCAAAGGCCAAGTGAATCATCTTTGACTCAGTCAAAGAAAATATAATGCCTGCAATGACTTTTTTAGTGAATTTCATGGATTGTATGGATACCTTGGTGAATCTATATGAGAAACAGTCTCCAAGTCAGAAGAGGACACTTAAGCACAAGTTTAAATATTTGAAGATGGAGAAAGATGAATCAATAACATATTTCTATTCTAGGATAGCCCAGATTAGAGATAAGATTTTGGTCACAGGGGTGACAATGGACGATGATGATTTAGTGGAGGCCATTTTTTACAATATTCCTTCTTCATGGGAGACCTTCTTATCCAGTGTAATAGGGAGAGAGATTCATCCCACATTTGAGAGGTTATGGCATTATTGCCTCCAGGAGAAGAGTCACACAAATACTAGGAGCGAGCTAATGAAATAAGAGCACTCAGCTTTAGCATCAAGATTCAAGGGAAAGAAGAAAGGAATTCTCCAGAAAGGTTCTCAGAGGATGACAAACACAAAAGGTACATTCAAAGGAAAGAATATTGATACATCTAAGATTAAATGCTTTAGTTGTAATAAGTTGGGCCATTTCGCTAAGTATTGTTGGTTTAGAAATAAATATCCAAGGAAAGGGAAACATCATGCCTCAATTGCTGAGAATGATGAATCCAAAAGAAATTAGATAAGTGGACTTCTAATGAGAAAGAAAATACAAAATAATATTACCTGGTTTCTACCTTATCCAGTTTAGTTTTCAAAGGGCCGAAAACTTGGTTAGTAGACAATGGTGCATCAGAGCACATGCCAGGTTACAAAGATATCCTCTCAGATTTCGAGACAAAATATTTTGCAGAGCATGTTGAGATTGGGGATAAAAAATATTACAAGATAGAGGGAGTAGGCTCTATTCCCTCTAGATTGGAATCTGGGACTAGAATTCATGTTGATGAAGTATTGTATATTCCAGAGCTCAAGAAGAATCTACTATCAGTTGCAACCCTTGAGGACAAGGGATATTGGGTGATATTCAAGGATAGGAAGGCACTACTATGGGCTAAAGGTAGCCACTTAAGTAAAACAAAACCCATTGGAACTCGCAGTGGAGGATTGTACATCGTTTCAGGACAGTTAGTTCAGGCATTGGCTCATGATGCAACTAGCTCCAGCGCATTGTGGCACACAATACTTGGACATCTTCATTAAAAATATCTTCTATATCTACAGAACATGGTATGTTGCATGCCCTCTATTTCTCTAAGTAAAAACGAAATTTGTATGGGATGCATGCTAGGTAAAAATATAAAGAAATCATTTCCTAGTAGTGACAACAGAGCTTAGAGCATCTTAGATCTGATTCATTTTGATGTATGTGGTCCCACGTCATCTCCCTCACTTAGTGGTTGTTTATATTATGTCCTTTTAATTGATGATTACTAAATAAAATGTTGTATATATTTCCTTAAAGCTAAAAGTGACACATTTGATAAATTAAAAGAGTATAAATCCTTTATTGAAAAGTAGACAAGGAAACACATAAAAATACTAAAGTATACTAGTTTCAAGTCTAGTTCTATTTTCAAACTAAAGTGTAATGCTGAGTTGTAACTGAATTCTCAAGTCTAGTTCTATTTTCGAACTAGAGTATACCAGTCTCAAGTCTAGTTC
>JASDQU010820021.1:965-35087 GCA_032191745.1 Picea mariana
TAGGAAGCCAAAATCCAAATCTCAATATATTACAGAATTAAAGGAAATTAAGCAAGTATAGAACGAGACAGTGTGGGACTACGATAAGAGATTTAAATATTTAATGGGTAGGATAACCTTTTAGATTCATGATTAGAAACATAGATAATGGTTTATATAAGGCTTATTTCCACACATTCGCTATCCGTTAACACAATAGAAGGTCACGTCACAACCAAAAGATTTGGAAATCACGACGAAATTGGAAGCATCTCCTATAGGAAATGGCACAAGTATGGCGCATGTAAAGTCACAGTTGGTTGCGCTGAGAATTCAATTATCAGAGATAATGAAGGAGAAGGAGAAGCATGAACATATTTGGTGTATAAAATGTAATACAAAAGGCCATTACTTCCTTCTTCTGGCCTCCATCCAAATCCCTCTCCATATCTCATATCTTCCTTAATGCTTCCCCCAACTCCCCCACCCGTGTAGAGTCATTTAGCTATCTGATTCCACGGTCATCATGCCTTTATCATGCAATAAGATATTGATCGAAGTGTAAAGTGACCTAATGTACCTTCATCTTGGTCCCTTCAAAAACTCTTTCTCTGCAGCAGTATATGACTTTGATGTATCGACTACAAATTCAGTAATAAACCCTGCACTAATACTGCCTAACCAAAAATCCACTGCGCACATGAATTTGTTATTGACCCTTTAGAACCACAAAATGTTCTCAGTAGTCCAATCTACTAGCCTTATCCGATTCGTGGGATGAGTATCCTTCAACCTCAATATCCACTCTTGCAACAACTCTGGGAAATAACAGAAAAATGCCTCATGCAAGTGAATAAACACATACCTCTATAAATATTGGCATGGTGTATACCTGGAGATTCTGTTATCTTTCTGTGCGAACTCAAGTTTCTTTGTATTCAACTATCTCTCAATTTCTTTCCTAGTTGGATTCCATGGTCAGAACATCCCTTTCTACCACTGCATTTTCTTCATTGTTCTTCAACAAATCCATTCTAGGTTGTTATTCTGAGTTCCAGCCAACAACATAACCATTTTTTGGATGTATGGGTTGACTTAGGTTCTACCTTTGTTCTCCAACAAAACCTTGGAAACCATCAGCCCTCCTGGTAAACCATAAGGAAACACTACGCCTAGAGTGCACAACACAGTCTCACCCGAGATGGCTTATGGGTGATTACAGGACCCAAAGGTTTGCAGTCATGGAAGGGATATTTCTTGTACAGATTTCATATATTTATTCTACTTTATTTCAGATAACTATATCTATAATTCTACCCATTCAATAACATTCATTTTGCAGAAATTATCATGGTATTCTATTGCGCGTTGTAAATAAACTTCAATAGATTCATTCAATTATCCATTCATTCATCATAATAACATATCAAAGTAACACATAAGGGAAAAAAACATAGAGAAACCATATTTTACCATGGTTCACCCCCATGGGATACATCCACAAGTATCTTCTACTTATTTATTATTCTTGATCAAAATTTGTGCATTGCACGCATTACATCAAAAGTATAGAAGTGGTGAGGCTAACCAACGTCGCACCAAGCTCCACATATTGCAATCTGACCCTCACTTATAATCCATATGACTCTCCATTAGCTCCTCATATATTCAACAAAAAATGATACTTCGACTCAAAACATATCAAAGACTCAAGACTCAAAAAGGTTCTCCAAGTTACTCTCTTCATACCTCAGTTCTCTCCATATCTACCTCATACATCATATTTTTACTAAAAGGTGGGTCAAAACCCATTACATTTACTACCAAAACCATAACCCTAGTTTGTCCACATAGTAACTCCTTGCGTGTAGTCGGTCTTCAACCTTGATTTGACTCTGCTATGCTTTTCCTTCATTTCCGGCACACTGCTTTCTTTTCCTTCTTGCATGATTATTTCCCTTAATTCTCAGTGAGCACTACTTCCTTGGGTCCATTCCTTAGTTTTCTTCCTCGTTTACTATGTTGAACCCAAAAATAGCATGCTCCAATAAGCAACAACTGAAAAAGGAGCACCAACTCTTAATGCAAGACCCAACTTGTGTATCTCAACACCAACCAAGATGTGAGGAATCCAAACCTCAAGTACAAGACCCAGATTGTAGATAGAAAACCAATTATGTCAATAGGTACACGACCTGTCTATACTACAACACACATATGTATGCGGCCTACCTATACTGTAGCATGTGTCTGCACGCAACCTCCTCCACTGTTAGCCTGCGTACATCATCAGAAAACTAGGGTTTCTGAAACTTCACAACTTCTACCCTTCAGACCCTTGTTTCCTCTGTCACATCCACCTGTAACCTATCACTACAGCCAACTTGTGCCATACATACATCATCATACATATCCTTCAACCAGGTACACATAGCTAAAGGGTGTGAGATATAAGAACCATATCAAAACTGTACCATACATGAGAGTGTTTCTCACTCAAACAACCATCCAACATATACCACAAATAGATAACACAACAACCATACCAAGAGTTCTATGCATGTACCTCATATATACATAGCCATATAACATAGATATCCCTCAACCATATCACATCTATGCAGAAAATGAGAGTGTTTCTCACTCAATCAAACAACCAACATATGCCATATATAGATATCACAACAAACATACCAAGAATTCCTCAAGCATTCACCATACCATGAACAAATATAAGAATAAAAAAAACATGTAACCATACCAGAACTTCTACAACAGATCTGAACTTGTAGAATGTTGTCAGGAACCTGGCACTAGAATCTACTCAAGGTTTTCTTGGCCTTTTCAAATATACACAACATGTGCTTATTCAACACATGTATGTACATGCCCTGACCCACCGCATCCCACGTACATCTTCAGAAAACTATGGTTTTCTGAACCTCTGAAACGTTCGCCGTCAAACTTCCTTGCTACCTCAGACTTGCAGAACTTCTAATACGTTCATGAGTACTTGCAATGAACCTTTCACCAAAAATAGATATTCAATATACTCAAAAGATTCTTCTTCCATAAGAGACCCTTTCTCTCTTATTTATACTTCTCCAAGTAGCTTCCTCTATGGGTTATCTCCTAACCAACTTCCTTCTTTTGGGGCTAATCCACTTCTAACCACTTTGTCCACTTACAACCACTTTATCCACAAATAGTAATCTATCCACTTCTAGTTGCAACTAACTTATTTTAATTGTTTTCTTGTTGCAACCACTTAACCCATGACTAACCACTTTGACTGGTCAACTTCTTCTAGGAGCTTCTAGAATAATTTTACTTCTTTGACCTTCTAGGGGCTTCTAGAAAACTCATGAGGGTTCTCCAACCTCTCAAGGCCATATCTCCCTAACTGTGAGGAACCGTGTGATGTTCCATAAATCAACATAAATGGAATGATGTGTACTAACCATCCATGATAGTCTCACCTACAAATTCACTAATATTCATTACATTATTCCTCAACCAAAATTGGGTTCCCTAACCAAACTTCTAGGACTGCTCAACCACTTAACCATTTGGAATTTGCAAAGCGTATTCCCATCAATGCTTTCACCATGAGGGGACCACTTTGGAGTTCATCCATTTGGTTCTTCCTATCAACCATGACATGACATCAATGATACACCTCTCTTTAATATCAACACATCATTATGACACCACTTGACATCAACCCTTTGACATCAATTACATCAATCAAAACATATTCCAATAGACAATACATCAATGATACAAGCACATCACTATGAAATTTTTTGACATCAATCCTTTGACATCAATGACAACATAGTACAACAATCTCCCCCTTTGGAATTGATGGAAACACCAATATTGATGTCAACACCAATCATTGATGAAAACACTTGGGCATGGAAATGCTCATGCTCCCTCTGTGATCATCTCTCCTCATAAATTTTCATATATCCACATCAATATGAATATGTATCCCCCTTTGACATCAATGGGAATGGGTATATATCTTTGGGGTTGCTCCCCCTGACTGAACTGTCCCTGAGTCTGCTCCCCTTAGTTTCACTATCCTGTGGGATTCTCTCCACATATATGATGAATCTCTCCCCCTTTGACAAAGGAAATAACTTTGATGCAATGCTGGTAACATGGCTACGAATCATCTCTATCATATCTCCACTAGAATCATACATCTGTAACCAATCATGGGAATAAGAATAACTCCCCCTGTGAGTATATCTCCCCTTATCTTCTCTGCAAGATGAATAATATGCTATCACTGCAATATGCAAATGTTTCTTCTCAAATGGAACATATATCAACTGCTCAAGAATGATATGTTATTTTTATCACGATCCTTGGACCTGCCCATGCATCAATCATCTAAACTTGTGCCATACAATACATCAAGTGTATGACAATCATAGATATTATCTC
Organism: Picea mariana; assembly: GCA_032191745.1. Classification (NCBI taxonomy): domain Eukaryota; kingdom Viridiplantae; phylum Streptophyta; class Pinopsida; order Pinales; family Pinaceae; genus Picea; species Picea mariana. The sequence continues at coordinate 5,403 of JASDQU010820021.1, forward strand.
ATGCATCAATCATGAAGAAAAATATATGTCAACAATGAATCATGAACAAACCATCAACCATGTTCATTTTGTGCCAAATGTGTACCAAGCATATATCAGGGTCATCAACAAGTGCCTCTGTCAATGTAACAATAACATCATCAACCATACAACATGCCAACTATATGCCTTAAACAAGTGTCATATAACACATGATATGCCTCTATCATAAACCAAGTGCCACATGCCAAGAAATGTATCTCAACCATCAAGCATCAATCATGTACCATATACCATCAACAAGTGCATCACCATGCACCAAACATCTATCACCACCGGTACCAAGAAAGTGCATCAATAATGCACAAAACCTCAACAAGATGTACCAAAATCAAGATATCCATGTACATATTCCACATCATCCATAAACCATGTGACAATGATACTACTAGCAAGTGCCTCAAATAATGAATCAAGTCTATACCAATCATGCATCAACTATAATTCAAGCTATGACTCATCAATTATGTACAACATCACCACCTCCTCAACTCGTCAACTACATGTCCAAATATGTAGCTCAACCATATGTCAAATACATATACCAAGAGATCCAACAAATATACCTCTAACAATACATCACAAGATGTATCAATGGAGCTCACATACTTACTAGTAATGTATTACAATAGATCTTCCTCAAAAACCATTCATTACAACAAGTACTAAGAAACCAATAGTACCTCCAAAAGTGTGCCTCAATAGATCAATGATATACCTCTAGCTATCATGAACATGATATGTCCTATAAACAACATGCCATAACTTCATTGAGAAAATACATAACATAACCAACATTGTTCCTTAACAGAAAATGCCTCGATCCACACTCTAGGGTTATTACCATGCATCCAAGATAGGAATCAGGCATATGCTCAAACATTCAACCACATATTATCACCATACATTCATAAAACACACATAGAAACATGAAACCTGAAGCATACCATCTCATACCCTGCAAAAGCAGAGTTATATCATTAAACCATGCTAAAACTCATTTGTACACCCTTTTTTTTAGGATTTTCCCACAGGTACATGACCTGTTCCTTAGTCATCTCACATATGTATGTGACCATTCTATACAAAACCTTGTGTATGTATGTGACTACTTCCACAGAAACCTGCATATGCCTGAGAAAATGTAAGGCTTTCCTCATTCTTTGTGCCTTCACTCATGTCTAGTTGTTTAGTCATCTTCATCCACTTCTGAAAGTGTCCTGGTTTCTCAGCACCAATTTAATGAGCTTCCATCCTTTCAACATTGTCTTCCTTCCAAGATAAATGTGATCTTCTTTCCATTCTATTTGAATCACTCCTCATTGACTGTGTCTTTTAATTCCAGCAATCCTGAGCTTTGTGGCCAAACCCACTACAGCTGTAACATCTCATGATATGAAATTTGCAACTATGTGTCCTACTTGATTACATATTCAACATATTAGGATGTTATGGTATCTTCCAACATCTCTACCTGCATTCCAAATCTTTGTGACTATATTCATTACATGAGAAGCAGTGACCATGAAAAACATTTTCATACCTTTGCTTTGGTGTCCACCTTGAAGGTGTCTCTCTTCTGAATTTTCTTTGAGGTGTAAAGATGGCTTATTGATGTCTTCTTTGCTCCGTTATTATGAAGTTTTCCTTTCTTTGTGTAGGAGCCCTACTTGCAACTTTGCTTCCACCTTTTGAGAATGAAGGAATTACCTCATGCTTCTTAGAAGTGCTAGCTTCAAAGTATGCAACTTCCTTGTTGTATCCAAGACCTGATTTATCATTTGGTGATCTTTGACTATCCAGGATTTCATCCAATATTGTTGAGGTGTTCATGAAATTTATATTAGTATTTGAATTCTCTACTTTATTTCTTAGATCAAAAACTTCTACTTCTAACTTATGGCATGATTCTTCCTTTTCATTTACTTGATTCTTCATTAGTTCCTCTATCCTTTTATCTTATTCAATTTGGGTCTTAAGATTGACATTAACTTCAATGATTTTGCTAAGCTCATAATCTACCTTCTTCTTTTCTTATGCTTGACTAATTATTTCATTCTTTAGTCTTTTGAACTCTTCTTCGTTTTCTTCTAATTGAATCTTTTTACTTTCTTCTTGTTCTTTGAGAATTTTCTTTAGTGCCATGGTATGCCTTGGATACTTTTCTAGGACTTCTGTTAGCACTGAGAGTCACCCTTAGATTGCAGGAGGATAAGCCCAGTACCCATCATAAATGTTTGGTGGATGTTTGATTTATGTGAGTGGAGATAAAATGGGGAAAAATCAATACAAGAATGATTTCAACACAGAACCAGACAAGTAATGCATAGGGAAGTGAGGGCCTCATTAACTTCAATCACTAATTTGAGTTTAAGTGTGAGCAGAGGGAAGACTTAGAGAGAAGGGTGGACAATACTGATATGGGCATCAGGATTTCAAGAAGCTTGGTGAAGAAAAAATCAGACTCAAGAGCACTCTTGAGCTCAAGCTTCAGACACTGAAATATGTCCAAGAAACACAGTCACAACAACATAATAATCAAACCTACATTATCATGCAACTACAACAACTCGACTGGATCCTCCATGCCCAAGTCATTCAATGTGTGAGAGAATAAGATAATAAGGAAGCTGACTAAAACTGGTCACGATACCATTGTAATCAAACCTACATTACAATAACATCACAACCCTCGACTGGATCCGCCATGCCCGAGTGTTTAACACAGTTTTTACAGAGAGATGAAAAGAGGTTGAATTCTATTAATGTGAAATTCTCAAATGTGATACATAACTAGAGAACAATTCTGGTATCAAAATATTACAAAATAGGGAGCTATGCTCAACCAATTGACGACCATAACAAAATCTTATCTCCAACTATTTATATTCAGGCTCCTTTACAACTGCTAGAAGTGGGGTCTGATCTAACCATCATGTCTAAAGATTTCCATATGAGTACTTCTCTATCGGGTTGTGCGTGAATATTCCACGGGCTGACAGTTTTGACCCTCCTAACAGAGCTCTCCATGCCTTCTATTTATGGATTGAGCATAGGTTTCAACTACCGTTCTGTGTCCATTAACTGATATCTCCTCGGGATTGAGACCGGGACAGGTAACTAGGGGACGACTACCTGCTATGATTAAATGCGAAGCTGAATGAGCATACAAATTTGGGGCCATTGGTCTGATCGAGATATGTGTCTAGGATGATTCTTCTATTTGCGGTGTTGTCGCTGAAATTTACCCGTCCACCAATTCTAGGATACATTAGACCTTGCATGGAGACAACATCAAATTTGGCGTTTTAAGAGCCTTGGACACAGAGCAGAGGATGAGCACCCTATGACTTTGGCCTTAATCTAATGTGACCTAGGGCTATGACCCGATGCTTTATCCCAGATTGTATTTCAGAATTTCTCACTTCAGAGGTATTCACAACACCTGACTCCCGATTTCCCGATACCTGAATCGGCGAAATCACTTTACTTAGATCAATGATCGGATCTATTTCACAGTTGATGGTTGTGATGGCTTCTTCAGAACCTCGAAATGGACAACTCTATGTATTTTGGAATTAGATTCTTTTTTTAGGCCCTCCTTCCACATGACTTCGGACCATGACCCGAGGCCTAACTCCTGAGTGCTTCGCAACTTCACACTTCGCAAAGTTGGCGTTCCACCCCTTGTCAATTCTCTGAATCACAAATTTGTGAATTCGATTATTTTCTGCCACATCCCCACCTTCCAATTGATGACCATGATTCATGGATTCTGACAAGAATGCACTTCGGACTTCGAAGAAAGACGAAGGGAGAAGCACCCATAATCCCGAAACCCGAAATCTGAAATAAATCGTGCTCATCTACTGAGGAAGGATACACAACCTTTGATATTCAACTTCAGACTTTTGTCTGATGTTAAAATCCATGTAGGTTTTATAATACCGATCACTCGAGGGCCGATAATATGAACTTCACATGGAATCTCCTCCGCTGAAAACTGAACTTGATTGCTCACTTGATTCTAGTCCACATTAAACCACTCTAAGTGTTGTGCTTTGTGTCCATGGTTGCTTCCTGTGTGAAACAAAGATTTGGATGAATTGGAGTGGGCTCGGGAAAACATAATGACCAGTGACTGAAGAAAAGGGTGATGAGTGTTCATCCTTAGATAAAAATGGAGGAGATTTGGACTGAGACTTGTTCATGGAAGACATCGAGGGAAACCAGGCTACTTACAAGAGAAGGAATAACCACTTTTACCAGTTGAAAGGAAAAATTTAGGGCCTGGATTTTCGAATGAGAGAGAGAGACGAGGTAAAGATACAGACTTAGGAATTATCAAAATATGCCTACAACCCTTGACAACTTCATGTGATAACATTGGCTCCATAGGGGATGTCATGCTCCCTGTGAGCTACCAAGAACATGTAGTTTCAGTGCCTTAGTTTTGGGTTATGATATCTTCTTATTCAAAATAGAAAATAAAAAGGGGCTGGTAATTACAATGGTGGAACGCCGATCTAGTCTTAGGCAAAGTATTTTTTTATGAAATTCCCATTGACAGGGCCACCACCTAAAACTTCAGAATCCTCCAAGTTCTGCAACTTATAAGTGCTATTCGAAAATACCTCAGAAATCTTGAAGGGGCCAATCCATAAGGCTTTGAATTTACCATGTTTTCCCTTGTCTTGCTTGGGGGCATCTCACTTGAGCACCAGATCCCCTAGCTGAAAATCTTCCTTGCTTTCCCCCTTATCAAAAGCCCACTTTATTTTCTGCTGATGATCTGTCGACGGGCGAAAATGAACGCTCGCCAACTGGAAGAGTGGATCCGGTCCGGGGTTGTTTAAATAACCCAAGCCGTTTGGAATGATCCACCTTGATGGGTTTAGCGGCTCCGTTGGCCGATCTAAGTCCTAGGAAAACGAAAGAAAACTAACTAAAGGAACTAATCTAAATGGAAACAATAATTAAAGCAAACTAATACACAAATCTCAAGTACATATATACAGTCTATTACCTAAACTATACAACAATAATTCTATAAAATTAAATGTTCAATTATCAATAGAATCAGATCCAATTACAAATATACAATATTTATAGGTGACAGATTTAAATGAAAACCTACAAAAATCATTTGTAAACTTTCCTAAGACAACAAAACTATTGTTTTTTGACTTTTTATAATTTTATAAAAAATAAATTAAATAAAAACTATCTAAGCTAAGCAACTAAAATAATAACCCTAACTATAAATCTGAACTATATATATATCTATCTAAACTACTTAAATAACACTAATAAATTAACTATTAAATAACAAATAGCAAACTGACCTGAAGTAATGCTTCAGGTTTGTCCTGCACACAATAGTTGATTCAACTGTTCGGTGGGAGGAAACCCGCACCAGATTCTCCACAAGCTTCTCGTAAACAGGAAGCAACAGTGCTCTTTGAATATAAATGACAGGACAAACAAGACATAAAAAAGGACAGCAATCTTATAATTTACAAATAATCGCAGTTAGATAAATCCCCGTGTAAGATTTGTACAAAATAGTTCAATTAACGAAGAAGATAAACCTTTATTCATTAAATTGAAACAAAGTAAATGATGTACTTTTAAAATAAGAGAGATCAGATATGGATAAAACATAAACCAAATCACATCAACCTGCAATGAATTACGATAGCTAAAGTAGTTGATAATTAATTGCAAACTGATACGAAGAAAACTTGAAATAAAAGTTTGATATATTGAAAGCTAAAGCTGTTACAAGACATCAAATTTCATCCCAGCTTGTATCATAAATCCATAGTCTGGTTCTCCCAACAATCGATGATGATGGGTCAATTACAAAAAATAAATGAGTTTATAAAGACCACAGGGTAAAACATCCCTGTGGGAAATATCAAAAACAGTTTACAAAAAATCTGGGGATAATATCCCAAGTCTCTATTTCTGACTCAAGCTAACAACCTAAAACAAAACTATATCTAAAGTATCTCCTAAACTACCACAACATATCCCATTGATCATTGAAATTCGTATGCACCTGAAAGTGGACAAGAATAGACAAGTTTAGATGACATTTTATTGATAAAATTAACAAAAATCTATATCTTAAGACTAGCTACAGAATCTTGCGATTCTGTAGCTGGTCTAATTTTAAAACATAACTGTTTTAAATCAATCCAGAACTAACATAATCATATTCAAACTATTAAACAAATATTTTATTACTAATTGAAAACCAAACGAATCATTCAAATCAAAATTTCTATGCTAATCGATAGCAAATGAAATCTTGTTTGAACCAATTTCAATCGACACAAACTCTAACAGATCAAACAAATCATTCATGCAATAGTTTATGTCGACTCAGCACTCAACAAAAATGTTGTCGAATCAAAACTAAATTGACAAGATCATTTAAATCCAATCTAACAGAGCCGTATCAAATCTAACTTTGAATCCATCGTATTATACAAACGACTGTGCTAATTTAGACGTACAAAATCATTTCAGGATCAAACCAAAAGAGATGGATCAAAGTAATTTAGGGCCGACACAATCGTTTGCTAAATCATATCAATCAAAACACAGCTACACGATTTTAGCAAACAAATCCTTTGCACGGGTCAATCAAAGAGAAAATATTCATTCAAAACAAAACGAAATCGTTTTTGGTAAATCGAAGTCAACATGATTGTTTTTAGTCTATTAAAAGCAAACAAAACTAATCAATAGCAAACCTGATCGAAAACAAATCAATCTTTTAAACTAATTCGAGAATAATAAAATCGCACTAACCAAATCATAGTTGTGTTCGAGTTTAGCAATGGAATCTTCTGTATATAACGAAATCAAAAGTAACAGAATCACTTTGAATTTATCAAAACGAACAGAGAAAATCCAATTTGTTATATTAATTCAAACCAATTCATAAAACAAAATCAATATCGAAACATATACCTGGGTAGTGAGAAAATAGCTCGGTCATGATAATTTTGAATTGACAAAGGCCGTTGCTTCTTCGACATTCCTGAAGACAATCGAACTAGTGGTTTTTGTTTCTTCTCATTGGCTTGTAGCCTATCGTTCTCCTTCGACAGCACTGTCACCCGCTCCTCTAACGATTTGATCTTTGATTGCAATAGGGGGACGTCGGTGTAATAACGTTCAAGCTAGGAATTACATTGGGTGCACGGTAATTGATCGGTCTTTGACACCACAGGTGAGGTTTTTTTTAAATTACCAGGGGTTTCCTTGTGCAGCTTGATTCCCAGGTAGTTTGGGTCGTTTTTGAGGCACGAAGGTAAGTTAGAGACATAGTCATAGGGTTCCTTAGAGCACAAGCCATGAGAATAGGGGTATTCTTCAGTCAAGAAACGTTCAATTTCGGAGTCTGAGTCCTCGCTCAGTACTATTGGCTTCTGATCAACATTTGGCTTGGGCTTATTCCTAGCGCATCTCAATATCCATCGAGCATGTTTCTTCCCTTTACTATTGACAATAGTATCGCCTCTGCCTTTCTTCCTCCCAGGTATTTTGACAGCCTTAGCATTTTCTTTAGCACATAGGTCGGCCACGGTATCGGGTAGGTCCATATCGGGGAAATCCGAGGGTTTGATAGGGGGTAGAAGGATATGAAGTGGCACGGCTGGTCCAACCAATGTTTCAGTAACCACAACCTTGTCCTTTTGGATAGACTCAAGAGTGGAAAAACCATTCCTAGATAGGAAGGCTTGCCAACAATCACCACTGAGGCTTAAATGGTGGACGATAATAAGTTTGATCAAGCAATGATGAAAAAGGCTGCTATCGGCCTTCTCACGCTTGAATCTTTTGGACATATTGTAAAGACTACGCAAGAGGTAATGTGGCATATTGAGAGGGTAGCCTATAAAATTCATCAATAACTGAAGATGATACAGAAATACCAATCCATAACGACCTTCGCAGGTCACAAACTGTTTAACAATTGCCAAAAGATCGTGCCACCTGGGTTTGAGGGTAGTGATAGGCATACCTCTATCATAGGAAACAGTTTTCCTTGATGTGAATAGGAGCAGCCATGGCACCTCGTCTACTTTAGAATTTTTAAACCACCTTTGCCCTATAGCTGGTAGTCCTATAGCTGAGCTTATGAATTCCTCATTGAGCTCGAGCTGTATGTCTTCGACCTTAGCCCTGCATCCGTCGAAGGTGAGGGAAAATTGTTGGGCAACCGAAAGGTTAAAACCATCAAACCTTTGGATAAACACCAGCCAACCACAGTTTTCCAAATCTTTGCGAGCATTATCGAATAACAACAGAGTTTGGCTACCATTTGGTTCTATGCACACCACCGGCGCCATAGAACATAATACACAGTGGGCAAGGGTTTACGGCCAAGGGTTTGAACAAGGTATTCACATGATCGATAGCACACAGGCTTACGTAAAAATCAACAGAGATGACCCGGGATAGGGGGAAGGCATTAATGCCCGAATGTGTGAGGGTGGTGGAGCTAGATCAGCCCATGAAAAACAATCATTTCCATAAGTACAACCAACGACGCATATAGCGAATCAAATCATAATTGCATATGTTAAAAAACAATGTCATTTGAACAATTAATGAAATCAATGGTAAGTCGATCCAAAAATTTGCATAAGCATAGCGTTTGCATAGTTTTGAAACCAGAACAATGATTCGAAATCAACACCAAGGGTTCGATTATACCAAATATGTGTTGTATGAAATGATTAAACCAAGGATCTAACCACATCCTCAATGTGTTTTCATGAAACCAATGTGTCAAGGAAATCGATGAAAGACTATAGAAGATCAAACCATCAATGCATTAAGGACTCAATGACAGTCAATATAATATCATAAAAAAAATGAAATCATATTAATAATTAAAGAATGCCAAATGAGTAAAGATCTTGGAGTCTTGCCAACTGTGCGACTATAATTAAATTGGAAATGCAAAGAACACATAGACAAGAGTGACCATAATAATCCAGTGACGATTTTAATGTGACTTCGAAATCAAAGTTTTCACGCTTGCAGTCGTGAAAAATGCGAACAAAGGAAGGTGTGCGAATGCGCGAAATAGTGTTGTTTTTTATTCAAAGATTGCGATGAAAATCAAGGGTTGCAAAACACTGGTGTAGGCAGCTTATAAGGATAGGATAAAAAAGTGAATTGGCTGCCAACAATGGCGACACACTGGTAGAAGCAGTTATCTCTGCCAAAAGAATAAATTCATATTATGATAACAAGAATAATTCAAACTCAAAAACAACAACCAGAAAATTGTCTAAACATCATTATTAATCAAATATTCCAGCAGTGTTTAAAGGATGAAAACTGATATCAGTCTTAAGACAAGCGAGCCACGATATTAAAGATAAAATCTCCAATACTATTGACAGGGCCACTGCTGCCAGCAGGCGTCCATAGCCTTGACAGGGTTGCCATTTAACCCACTCTGATATCTGTATCCTACCAAGAAGTTCCAGATCAGAATAAAGGACATTTTAAGGTCAAGAGGTTTCATATTTACGAATTTTCATATATGCGACATTGCTTTTCTACTAGTGGACCTGTTCAGTACCCCGACGAAGTTGTCTTGGTGTCATGCATGCATTTACTCGCTGCCAGCAGACCTGTTCAGCATCTCGACAGGTTTACAAGCACTTCCCACAGCTCTTTTAATGATTTATTTTGTTTTTTAAAGATATATAATTGAGCGGGGTGACGCAAAAAATTATGATATTTTAGCATTTTTTTTATAGACCTCAACAGAATTTTTTTAGAACTATCCTTCATTAAGATCCAGAGATGGTTTATTTACAGAACCAACCTTCTAAAGCAGGGAGACATCTTTTGAGTCATTCCTCTAAGGAACAGGGATAGCGTAAGAAGATAATGGATGATCGTGACAGGCTTCACTCACAGATCGAAATCAGTTAACTTCTTTCAAACAACAGTTTTTGCGACACAGATGTAAATTTCAGAAGAATATAATTGATGTTTACACAATTTTTCAGCAGTCTTTTCTGTGAAAGAATTTTCTGTTTTCTTTGTCTGAACAGTTCCAAAATTCAAGTATGTGTATTTCCAAAAGTAAAATTGATAAGCACAAAGGAAAAATCAAAACCAAAACAGCAAAAGAAAAGAAAACAAAGAAAAATATGTACATAGTATACAAAAGGTTGTCATCAAGTGAAATATCTTTTCAGAGCTTGGCCATTCACCGGATAGGTGTCAGGCTGCCCCTCTAGATTCTGCAATCGAAAAGAGCTGGGACCCAGTTTCTCCGCAATTAAAAACAGTCCAAGCCATAAATTTTGAAATTTCATGTGCTCTCCCTTTCCCTCATGCGGTTTGTCCCATTTCAAGACAAGATCACCTACTTCGAAGTTCCTATCAAAGGCGGAGTTAGAATCGAACCAACTTTTGACCACTAGTTGATGCTGATCTAACTTATGTTTAGCTTGGGCTCTTACCTCTTCTAGTTTCATTAAAGCGTTAATTCGATTTTCCAAAGGGGGACAGTCTTCTTCTTGTACTTTCTGTGATAACTGTAGTGAGGGAAGAAGAATGTGTGGTGGTAGAATTGCTTCTCTGCCATAAACGAGAAAAAAGGGAGAGTTACCTACAACAGTTTTTAGTGTTACCCTATTAGTGCAAATTGCATTTAACAGTGCATTGTGCCAGTTTTTGTGATTCTCAGATACCATTCTCTTGATAATTTTAATCAGATTCTTATTTTTTGATTCTGCCAATCCATTGCCCTGAGGGTAATAGATGGAAGAATACTTCAATTTAATTCCTTTTTCTAAAGTGAACTCACTCATATCAAGAGATGAAAAGTAAGAAGCGTTATCGAATACTAAACAATCAGGGATACCAAAACGAGTGATAATATTTGAATTTAAAAAGTCAATTACCTGACTAGTATTCACGGTTCTTAATGCAGCAGCTTCAGACCACCTAGTGAAATAATCTGTGGTTGTTATGATAAAATTATGTTGCTATGAGGATGACGGATTGATTGGACCTATGATATCAAGGCCCCACTGCTGAAAAGAAGATTCTACTGAAACGGGCTGCAAAGGAAAGGCTGGTTTCTGTAACCACCCGGATGCTTTTTGACAAATAATACATTTACAACACAAGGCATGGGCATCTATAAAAAGTGTGGGCCACTAATAACTGGCTCTCAAAACTTTATGGGCAGTGGTATCACCACCAAAATGCCCACCATCTTCTCCTGCATGCAACTCTAGTAAGACTTTTTCTGCTTCGTCTTTCTCAAGACAGTGCATCAGTACACCATCAAAATTTTGATGAAACAAAATACCATTAATCAAATGAAAGGAGGTAGAATTTAATCTCAACGCTCTTATTTTAGTGGGATCCAGGTGACGGGGAGCTGACCCATGTTCAAGACAGAATTTTATATCGTCATACCACGGACTGACAGAGTTTTGTGCACAACAGATTGCATTTTGATCATGCTGTCCTAGGTTTGACCTATTGTTTTCTTCTTGCTGCCCTGCTGTTGAATCAACAACTAAATTGCATAACCCTTGGCCTCTCACTATCTGAGCTGGGGTAATTTCTATGTCGTACTCTTGTAGGGAGGTAACCCAATTCGCCCTCTTTTCACCTAACTCTTTCTGCACTAATAGGTTCCTGACGACTGGATAAGGGACAATAACTTTCATCCTAGATTTCAAAAGATAAGACCGGAAGTGTTTGACTGCTTTGAAAACAGTGTAGGCTTACTGATCCATCACTGGGTAATTAAGTTCCGCGCCTTTGAAAGCAGAGCTCATAAAGGCAATGGTACTTCATTGTTTCCTGCATTCTTTTGAGTTAGGACTGCAGCGTAGGAGCGGTCAGAAGAAAATGTGTAGAGCATGAAATTTTGTGAAAAGTCGGGCCTCATGAGAGAAGGAGCGTCTATTATGGCCTTTTTTATTGCATTAAAAGCTTGATTTTCTAAGTGTCCCCAATGATATTGTACGTCTTTCTTAATCAAATTCTGTAAAGGTCTGACCATCTCAGAGAAACTGGGGACGAATCTCCTGACAAAGTTTATCTAGCCTAAGAAAGTCTGGATAGACTTTTTCGATGAGGGAGGGGGAATTTTCGTGATGGCTTGAGTCCTTTTGGGGTCGATAATCATCCCCTCACTTGACACAATAAATCCTAAGAGTTTACCTTGTTCTACTGTGAAGATAGATTTTTTAGGATTCAAGGAAATGCCGTATTTACGACATCGCTGTAGAACAGTTCTCAAATGAGCCAAATGATCATCTTTGTTTTTCGAAAATACGGTAACGTCATCTAGGTAAACTACGACGGACTGATTGATCAAGCCTCGGAAAGCGATGTCCATCGCTCTCTGGAAAGTGGCACTGACATTAATCAATCCAAAGGGCATTTTTCGATAAGCGTAGGTGCCCCATGGAGTGCGAAAGGTAGTTTTAAGTTGGTCTGAAGGAGACATTAGGACTTGATTGTATCCTGAGAAACCATCCAATAAAGATAGCCTCTTAGAACTAGATACCCATTGAAGGATCTGTTCCATGGGTGGGACAGGATAGTTGTCTTTATCAGACGCTCTATTAAGGTTTCAGAAATCGACGCATAGTCGAATTTTGTCACTTTTCTTCCGGATAGGGACAAGGTTAGAAACCCATTGAGTGTGCTTGACAGGGAAATTTATCTTAGCATTAAGGAGTTTATTCAATTCTTTTTTGACAGTCGGTTCGAGCTTAGGGTGCATTTTTCTTAATTTTTGTTGAAAGGGAAAGGTTTGGGGTTTCATAGGAATGACGTGTTGTATGATGTTAGGGTTGAAAGTTTTAAGGTCATCATACATCCACGCAAAAACATCTTTAAATTCTTTAAACAATTTAATAAATGTAGCTTTTTCTTGTTGAGAACACCCCACCCCTAAATTAATGCACTGCGGATTGTCATTAGTTCCTAAGTTTACTTTTTCATATGATAAAGAGGAACTATTGGTTTTATAGTTGACCGACTTTTTGAATTTATCTTGAAGATTGTAAAATTTTTCTAATCTAACTACAGATTTAGGGATCGAATTTACCATGTCTGATGAAGATTCAGGAGTTCTCGGATCTGGTATTACCGTGAAATCGCGCAAATTGTCGTCGTGAGTGCATTCATCGATCACCGTACCTTGAAAATTTTCTTCCATATGCAAGAAGCTAATAATCTGCTGATCGTCGTCGAAGACTCTCTAATTCGTGATGTTGTCAGGGACGGATGGCCTGAACAACAATTCGATGGAAAATGCATCCGGGGATAAGCCTTCTGCAGGAAAGAGTTTAGAAGCTATGTTAGCTAATAGATCGGCTTCAAAATTATTCAATCTAGGAATAAAATTTATATTGAAAGCAGAAAACTTATTCATTAAATTCCATACCTCGGATTGGTAGCTTTTAAGATGTAGAGACAGACAGTGGATAGAATCCCTTACCTGTCTAACCATGATTTCTGAATCGCCAAAGACAGTGAGATTTTGAATGTTCATATCTAAAGCTTTTCTGAGACCTTGTAATAAAGCCTCATATTCCGCTGTGTTATTAGTACATTCAAATTCTAGCCTACATGCAATCAGGGTTTTGTTACCTACCGGATAATAATAACGCAGCCTGCACCTGCTCCTTCCTTGGACTTTGACCCGTCGAAGTAAAGAGACCAAATTTGATTTTTATCGGGTGCATGAGACCATTGTGTAGAAATTGCTGGCTGCACATATGCTACAATCTCGGACTACTGTTCTGGGTTGGTGATAGCTGAAGTCTCAGCCATGAAATTGCCAAAAAAGGTATCCATCCCTTGCATTTCGGGAGAATCAACAGAAGGTGTAAATGGTTCATTGGGATTGTTTAGATTTGTCACTGTGAACTTTAGGTAACGTTCACGATTTACCTTGATCTTGTTGGGCTTGTCGTTCTCAGGCAGTCACAGGTGAGACCAATCTGTCGCAAAATAGCCGTGTAGCTGCTCAGACCAGTCCCTGCTTAAAAACATACCGTACACTTCTGGAATATCCACAACAATAATATCAATTACTTGATGAACTTTGGGGTTAGACGATAATCTTATAAGCACATTCCTTAATTCGCCTATAACTTTAACATTAGTTCGATCAAGTTGGATGATCTTTAATGTGGATGGTTCAACTTCAGCATTAATCTTCTGACACACAGACCATGGAATTATATTGGATGACGCTCCTGAGTCTACCATACAATTGTGCATGTTTCTATTAAATATTTCGAAAGTTAACAAAAATGGAGGTACATTCCTGCAATTACTAAAGGTGGTAGTTTGTGGCTTTTTACTCGCAGTTTCTACAGCTAATTTATCTACATTATTTACATTATTTACAGGAAGGCTTCCTTTATCATGAGGGTCAGGATTACCCTTAGTGGAAGTCTTCTGAGGAACTTTGTTTTGAACAACCTTGTTTGAGTTACCATTTTTGCCATTCTTTGCAATATTTTGTAACATTTTTTGTAGCAAAAACGGAAATTTTAATAACTCATAAACATAAATGTTTGCCCTTAAATTTTTAAGGTCTTCAACTAAATCATAATCTAAGTTGGGGTTTACACGACTCTGTTTAGTCTCAGCTGGTTTAGATTGCTTTGGGGGAAAAGTCGTAACGTTTTCGGAAGAAGGTTTGTTTGCTGTCTTACTCCTAGTATTGTAGGGATGCACTGTCTCGAAGTTAGCTTGGAAAATACTATTCGAGAAGTGTCCAAAAATGTTTGGAGTAGGTTCTTCTTCTTGAACTATCTCTTGTTCAACTACCTCCTTAGGAACCTTAGGAGGCATCAAGTTATCCTGGGCTTCTAGAATTGTTTGTAGAGCGTATTGCAGACTTTCTAGATTAAGGCCTTCGGTAGTAGGATTAGGTCGGTTGGTGGGAAAAGGCTTCCTGAACGGGGGTTTGTAGGGCCCTTTTCTCGAAGAAGCTTCTTCGGCCATCCTTTTCAAATCTATGACTTGATTTGATAGTTTTTGAACGACTTTAGTTAAGTTTTTTAAATCAGAGTTTTCAGGTTGCGTTTTACTTTGAGTAGGTCTAGGGAGGATTTCGATCTTCTTTTTTGAAGAAGAACTAGTCTCTGTTTTGTTGCTAGTAGTGTCTTTTAAACTAAGTATGTCTTTTTCAATCTGGCTGGCCTCTTTGAAGGCCTCTAACAACGTGGATTTCTTAGATCATTTAACCCAGATGGCTATACTTTGATGCAAGGCTTTAGTATAGTATGCTATGATAAGATTCTCAGCAGGCATGGAATCTGTAGGGATTCGGTTCTTAAGTGTTAAGAATCTTTGATTAAAGTATTTAATTTTCTCTTTTGGGTTCATTCTTAAGCTAGAAATCTCCATAACTAGAACTTCTGGGGTTTTATCATCTCCGAACTTTTCCAAAAAGTAGGATTCAAACTTTTCCCAAGACACGATGGTATGGGGTTGTTGGGCAAAGTACCAGTAGATGCATTTCCCTCAAAAGTGTAGGGGAACAACCTACAGACCACGTCTTCATGCTCGACATTGTGGAGTCTTATGGCTAACATAAACTTTTTAATTTGATCTTCAGTGATCTGTTTAGAGTCAGGGTCAAACTTGGGAAGCCACTTCTCTGGATGTTTGGGTAAGGGGTGCTGAGCCCCAGGTATGGCTACTGCATCCTGGTTGAGCCAAGGTCTGGCAGGATTGTTCTGGTTGGCCATTGGTGTAGGTGGTGTGGAAGGATGAGAAGAGGAACTGCCTTCGTCAGAAGAGTATTCTCCTGAAGAAGTAGGCGGTGATGGAGGTGGTGAGGGTGGTATTCCAGATCCCCCTGCAGTAGGAGTGAGGGTTGGATCTATAGGGTTCATAGTGAGGTTAATGCCTCCACAATGTTATCTGATATCAGAGAAGTCTAAAGGTTGGTCCAAAGGCCGATTTGGTTGCCTCAAAAGGGTGAAGGCACTATGTGTTCTTAAGAGAGATTGGATGGCAATCTCTTGTATGTCACCACCTGTAGGATTTGGGGTTGCTGGTTCAACTATGATCCGTAGATCGTCGTTTGATGTAGTTACTGTTTGAGGGGGAATGTTGTCGTTTGAATGACTTCTTGTCACTATAGATGAGTGGTTAGGTGGTGGAGGAGTCTTACGACCGCCTCGTGCCATTAATAAATTTCAGGCCCTCCTTCTAGCGCCATTTGTTGATGGGCGAAAATGAACGCTCACCAACTGGAAGAGTGGATCCAGTCCGGGGTTGTCTAAATAAACCAAGCTGTTTAGAATGATCCACCCTGACGGGTTAGTGGCTTCGTTGGCTGATCTAAGTCCCAGGAAAACAAAAGAAAACTAACTAAAGGAACTAATCTAAATGGAAACAATAATTAAAGCAAACTAATAAACAAATCTCAAGTACATATATACAGTCTATTACCTAAACTATACAACAATAATTCTATAAAATTAAATGTTCAATTATCAACAGAATCAGATCCAATTACAAATATACAATATTTATAGGTGACAGATTTAAATGAAAACCTGCAAAAATCATTTATAAACTGTCCTAAGACAGCAAAACTATTGTTTTTTGATTTTTTATAATTTTATGAAAAAGAAATTAAATAAAAACTATCTAAGCTAAGCAACTAAAATAATAACTCTAACTATAAATCTGAACTATATATATATATATATCTATCTAAACTACTTAAATAACACTAATAAATTAATTATTAAATAACAAATAGCAAACTGACCTGAAGTAACGCTTCAGGTTTGTCCTGCACACAATAGTTGATTCAACTGTTTGGTGGGAGGAAACCTGCACCAGAATCTCCACAAGCTTCTTGTAAACAGGAAGCAACAGTGCTCTTTGAATATAAATGATAAGACAAACAAGACATAAAAAAGGACAACAATCTTATAATTTACAAATCATTGTAGTTAGATAAATCCCTGTGTAAGATTTGTGCAGAATAGTTCAATTAACGAAGAAGATAAACCTTTATTCATTAAATTGAAACAAAGTAAATGCTGTACTTTTAAAATAAGAGAGATCAGATATGGATAAAACATAAACCAAATCACATCAACCTGCAACGAATTACGATAGCTAAAGTAGTCGATAATTAATTGCAAACTGATACGAAGAAAACTTGAAATAAAAGTTTGGTATATTGAAAGCTAAAGCTGTTACAAGACATCAACTTTCATCCCGGCTTGTATCATAAATCCATAGTTTGGTTCTCCCAACAATCGATGATGATGGGTCAATTACAAAAAATAAATGAGTTTATAAAGACCACAGGGTAAAACATCCCTGTGGGAAATATCAAAACCAGTTTACAAAAAATCTGGGGATAATATCCCAAGTCTCTATTTCTGACTCAAGCTAACAACCTAAAACAAAACTATATCTAAAGTATCTCCTAAACTGCCACAGCATATCCCATTGATCATTGAAATTCGTATGCACCTGAAAGTGGATAAGAATAGACAAGTTTAGAGGACATTTTATTGGTAAAATTAACAAAAATGTAAATCTTAAGACTAGCTACAGAATCTTGTGATTCTGTAGCTGGTCTAATTTTAAAACAGAATTGTTTTAAATCAATCCAGAACTAACATAATCATATTCAAACTATTAAACAAATATTTTATTACTAATTGAAAACCAAACGAATCATTCAAATCAAAACTTCTATGCTAATCGATAGCAAATTAAATCTTGTTTGAACCAATTTCAATCGACACAAACTGTAACAGATCAAACAAATCATTCATGCAATAGTTTATGTCGACTCAACACTCAACAAAAATGTTGTCGAATCAAAACTAAATTGACAAGATCATTTAAATCCAAACTAACAGAGCCATATCAAATCTAACTTTGAATCAATCGTATTATACAAATGACTGTGCTAATTTAGACGTACATAATCATTTCAGGATCAAACCAAAAGAGATGGATCGAAGTAATTCAGGGCCGACACAATCATTTGCTAAATCATATCAATCAAAACACAACTACACGATTTTAGCAAACAAATCCTTTGCACGAGTCGAATGCAATCAAAGCGAAAATATTCATTCAAAACAAAACGAAATCATTTTTGGTAAATCAAAGTCAACAGGATTGTTTTTAGTCTATTAAAATAAAATAGAACTAATCAATAGAAAACCTGATCGAAAACAAATCAATCTTTTAAACTAATTCGAGAATAATAAAATTGCACTAACCAAATCATAGTTGCGTCCGAGTTTAGCAATGAAATCTTCTGTATATAACGAAATCGAAAGTAACAGAATCACTTTGAATTTATCAAAACGAACAGAGCAAATCCAATCCATTATATTAATTCAAACCAATTCATAAAACAAAATCAATATCGAAACACATACCTGGGCAGTGAGAAAATAGCTCGGTCATGATAATTTTGAATTGACAAAGGCTGTTGCTGCTTCGACATTCCTGAAGACAATTGAACCGGTGATTTTTGTTTCTTCTCGTTGGCTTGTAGCCTGTCGTTCTCCTTCGACAGCATTGTCACCCGTTCCTCTAATGATTTGATCTTTGATTGCAACAGGGGGACGTCGGTGTAATAGCGTTCAAGCCATAAATTACATTGGGGGCATGGTAATTGATCGGTCTTTGACACCACAGGTGAGGGTTTGTTAAAATTACCAAGGGTTTCCTTGTGCATCTTGATTCCCGGGTTGTTTGGGTCATTTTTGAGGCACAGAGGTAAGTTAGAGACATAGTCATAGGGTTCCTTAGAGCACAATCCATGAGAATAGGGGTATTCTTTAGTCAAGAAACGTTCAATTTCGGAGTCTGAGTCCTTGCTCAACACTATTGGCTTTTGATCAATGTTTGGCTTGGGCTTATTCCTAGCGCATCTCAATATCCATCGAGCATGTTTCTTCCCTTTACTGTTGACAGTAGTATCACCTCTGCCTTTCTTCCTCCCAGGTCTTTTGATGGCCTTAGCATTTTCTTTAGCACACAGGTCGGCCACGGTATTGGCTAGGTCCATATCGGGGCAATCCAAGGGTTTGACAGGGGGTAGAAGGATATGAAGTGGCACGGCTGGTCCAACCAATGTTTTAGTAACCACAACCTTGTCCTTTTGGACAGACTCGGGAGTGGAAAAGCCATTCCTAGATAGGAAGGCTTGCCAACAGTCACCACTAAGGCTTAAATGGTGGACGATAATAAGTTTGATCAAGCAGTGATGAAAAAGGCTGCTATCGACCTTCTCATGCTTGAGTCTTTTGGACATCTTGTAAAGACTACGCAAGAGGTAATGTGGCATATTGAGAGGGTAGCCTATAAAATTCATCAATAACCGAAGATGATACAGAAATACCAATCCATAACGACCTTCACAGGTCACAAACTATTTAACAATTGCCAAAAGATCGTGCCACCTGGGTTTGAGGGTAGTGATAGTAATACCTCTATCACATGAAACAATTTTCCTTGATGTGCATAGGAGCGGCCATGAAACCTCATCTACTTTAGAATTTTTAAACCACCTTTGCCCTGTAGCTGGTAGTCCTATAGCTGAGCTTACAAATTCTTCATTGAGCTCGAGCTGTATGTCTCCGACATTAGCCCTGCATCCGTCGAAGGTGAGGGAAAATTGTTGGGAAACCGAAAGGTTAAAACCCTCAAACCTTTGGATAAACACCAGCCAACCACCATTTTCCAAATCTTTGCGAGAATTATCTAATATCAACAGATTTTGGCTACCATTTGGTTCTATGTGCACCACCGACGCCATAGAACAGAATACACAGTGGGAAAGGGTTTACGACCAAGGGTTTGAACAAGGTATTCGCAGGATCGATAGCACACAGGCTTACCTAAAAATCAACAGAGATGACCCGGGATAGGGGGAAGGCATTAATGCCCGAATGTGCGAGGGTGGTGGAGCTAGATCAGCCCATGCAAAACATTCATTTCCATAAGTACAACCGATGACGCATATAGCGAATCAAATCATAATTTCATATGTTAAAAAACAATGCCATTCTAACAATTAATGAAATCAATGGTAAGTCGATCCAAAAATTTGCATAAGCATAGCGTTTGCATAGTTTTGAAACTAGAACAATGATTCAAAATCAACACCAAGGGTTCGATTATACCAAATATGTGTTGTATGACATAATTAAACCAAGGATCTAACCACATCCTCGATGTGTTTTCATGAAACCAACGTGTCAAGGAAATCGATGAAAGACTATAGAAGATCAAACCATCAATGTATTAAGGACTCAATGACAGTCAATATAATATCATCACAAAAAATGAAATCATATTAACAATTAAAGAATGCCAAATGAGTAAAGATCTTGGAGTCTTGCCAACTGTGTGACTATAATTAAATTGGAAATGAAAAGAACACATAGACAAGAGTGACCATAATAATCCATTTATGATTTTAATGTGACTTCGAAATCAAAGTTTTCATGCTTGCAGTCGTGAAAAACGTGAACAAAGGTAGGTGTGCGAATGCGCGAAATAGTGTTGTTTTTTATTCAAAGATTGCGATGAAAATCAAGGGTTGAAAAACACTGGTGTAGGTAGCTTATAAGGATAGGATAAAAAAGGGAATTGGCTGCCAACATGATCCCGTGCTTTATCAAGCAACTACTCCCTGGTCTGTTGTACTTCTACCAGCTGCAGTATCCTCCTGACCATATCATCAGGTTCTCCTTGGTAGTCCTGGAATAATTTTTCCATAGGCAAGGTGAGCTGAGTGGGAAAAATGGCCTCAAACCCATACACCAGTTGAAAAGGAGAAATTCCCAATGACCTCTTGGTTGTAACTCTGTCAACCCATAATGCAAATTTTAGCTTCGAATTCGAGGCTTTCTTGTTGTCTTCTAACATATTCTTGATGATCTTTATGAGGATTTTGTTAGACGAATTTGCTAAACCATTTCCCTGAGGGTAGTAGGGAGTAGAATGGACTAGTGTGATCCCATACTGCTTACATAAATTAATTAATGGCTCAACTCTAAAAGAGGCAGCATTGTTTGTAACAATTATGTTTGGAAAACCAAATCTGGACATGATGTCTTCAAGGAAATTTATGATCACCTTGTGGGAGGTGCTCCTTGTAGGGATGGATTCTATCCAATTGGTAAAATAATTAGTAGAAGTCAAAATCCACCTATGCTGGCCACTTGAGGCTGGGTGGATCTCTCCAATGAAGTCAAGACCCCACTGCTGAAACGATCGAGAAACCACTACAGGTTTCAAAGGAAAAGATTTGAGTTGTTTCTTTCCAACAAAATTTTGACACTTGGTGGAAGCTCTAATATTTGCACAAACATCAGTAAAAAGGCTGGGCCAGAAATACCCAGCTTTGAGGATCTTATAAGCTATGGTCCTCCAAAATGATGTCCCCCACATGAGCCATCATGAAAATTAGTCATATATTTTTGGGCTTCTTGTGGGTCTAGACACCTCAACAAGACTCCCAAAGGATCCTTCTAGTACAAAACTAGATCAATGATACAATATTTGATTGCTATGAGTTTCAAATCACTCACCTTGTTTTTGTCCAAACCATTAGGAGGCCTCAACTTCTATAGGAAATATATGATATCTTTGTACCAGGCGCATCCTGCTAAGTTGGGGCTGACATGAGAGTCTTTAACAACAATCCCAGTTTGCTGATTTTCTGAGTCTATATTCATGAAATTGACCCCCAATGATTTTCAATTTGATTCAACCAGTAACCTGACTAAACCTTGACCTTTCACCAATTTGGTGGGTTTTATTTCCAGGTCAAACTCCATAATCGTGGCAAATCCACTTCCTTCTCTTCCCATCTATGTTAGGATGGATCAATATCTCCTTCATTGTAGGAGAGGGGACGTATGCGATAACTTTTGAATGCAGAACATAGATTCTGAAAGCCTTGAGGGACTTTACCAAATCATAGTCTTGCTTCTCCATGATATCGTATCTCATTTTTGCATCCCTCAGTGCTCTGCTGAAAAAGGAAATAGTCTGTTCCAAACCTTCTGCATTTCTTTGTAGAAAAACAACAAACATTGTATCATATGAAGTGAAAGAAAACATTAGAAATTCCTTAGAATAGTCAACGCTGATGAGCACGGGTGCTTCAGTCAAATTCATCTTGATTTGGTTGAAAGAATTTCTGGACTCAACATTCCATTTCACTTCATTCCCTTTTTTGAGCATGACTGTAATATATTTAACCAACTCAACAAAATTAGAAATGAACCTCCTCAGAAAGTTGATCTTACCCAAGAAATACTGAACCTCTTTCCTAGATCTGGGGAAAGATAAGGACTGGATGGCCTCTATTATGCTTGGATCAATCTTCACCCCTTCAGCTGACACAATATGCCCTAATAATTTATCCTCTTTCAAAGAACACAAGGATTTCTTAGGATTGAGGGAGAGACCAAACCTCCTGCACTTTAGGAATGCCTTCTTCAAATGGTGACAATGCTCTTTATCAGACCTTGAAAATATTGTAATGTCATCTAGGTAGATGACTACAAATTTGTCCCTTTCCCCAATGAAGGCAATGTTCATGGCTCACTGTAAGGTTGCTCCCACATTCATCAATCCAAAGGGAATTTTTGCATACATGAATGTGCCCCAAGGAGTAGTGAAAAGATGTCTTCTCTCTATCCTTAGGAAGGACAAAGATTTGATTGTATCCAGAGAAGCCATTAATCATAGACATCCTGGATGAACTAATCACTCTCTATAAAATGTGCTCCATCTTTGGCAAGGGGTAATTGTCCTTTTTGGAGCTCTTGTTCAAATTTCAGAAGTCTACACATAATCTGATTTACCCATTCTTCTTCCTCACAAGCATCAGATTAGCCACCCATTCTGAAAATCTCAAAGGGATGATGATCTGTGCATCCAACAACTTTTTCACTTCTTTTTCCATAATAGGAAACAACATGGGATTTATCTGTCTGAGCTTCTGCCTGAAAGGTTTGGCATCTTATTTAAAAGGGATTTTGTGTTCAATGATGTTGGTGTCATATGTTCTCAAATATTCATATCTCCAGGCAAACAAATCAACAAACTCCTTCATAAGCCTAACATATTCAACTCTTTGCTCCTTTGAAAAACTGCTAGACAATTTGACATATTTTGGGTCTTCCTCTGTTTCCAAATTGCATTCAGTCACATCAGCCTCTTTAGTTGAACCTTTAACCTTCACAACAACATAATTTCTATCGAACAATATCTCCAAAGGGACTAGTCCCTTTGGAATATGGTTACTCGGCAACTGAACAATATGATGGTCAACAATTTCATTAAGAAAAACATCAGCATGCGAGATTTCTTCAGTATCTTGATCATGATCAATATGTAAATAGTAGAATTCATCCACAGTCTCAAGAAACGTTTTTATCTCAAGGTCATCCTCAAACACCTTATAATGCTTGACATTGTCAGGAATAGAGGGTCTGTATTTTACTTCCACCTCATACTTGAGCTTTGGGGGCAAAGAGACTCTAAAATTGCTTGTTGAAATGACTAAAGAATCAACCACAATGTTCTTCTCTCTTGGAACGAAAGAGATATTAAAATACAAGAAGAAACTATCAGCAAGATCCTAGACTTTGTTTTTGTAGGCTCTTAACCTGGGGTGTTTAGCCTGATACATATTTCTGATCTATTGTACAATTAACTCATCATCCCTGAATACTGCTAGCTCCTCAATATTCATGCCTTTGGCAGCTCTCAAACCCAAAACAAGAGCTTCATACTCTACCACATTGTTTGTTGTTTCGAATTCAAGATTAAAAGACATAGATATGGTTTCTTGGGTAGGGGAAATGAAGACTACCCTAGCCCCAACACTTCCCTTAGAAGAGGCTCCATCAATTTTTTTTTTCCAAACAGGGGCATTAGAAGGAGGGTCTCCACAAGAGGTGATGGGCTGGTTTTTGATTTCAATGGTTTCTTGAGGACCATTAGTGAGTTGTAGCATACTGGTTCCCAGATCAATATCTACAACAAAAATTGGGTGCTTGGTCAGATTTTCTTCATCATTGATGATGTAAGCAAGCTATGCTTCCCTATAAAGCCTTCTTTGTTCACCTCCAAACACAAGAATAGTGGCACATGAGAGATCCATCTACCAATTCCTCCCCAGTATTTTGATCCAAGATCTAGACAAAAGCATTCCAAACTTAGGTGGAACATCGACCACCACAATATCCATGACCACGCTCTTCATTGGAAACTGAAACAAGGAAACAACTAGGTCTTTAACAACCCCGAGGCACTTCACCTTCCTAGAATCAAATGAGTACATGTCATGATAAGTCTTTTTGACCTCCAATCCGAGCTCCTCCATGAAAATCTTAGGCATAATATTATGAGATGCCCCTGAATCCATCAAGCAGTTGTGCAACACCTTATCATGGATGTTCAATGAGGTATATAAAGGATGAGAGGAGTAATCTCTATCCTCCACCAAAGGTCCCAATATGACAGTGGGATTTTCATCTTGGAGGTTAATTGAATCTACAGAATAAGATGAAGGCTCAGGTCGAAACACTTTGGAGAGGTACCTTTTGAAATTATCATGCTTGACTAGCTCTAAGAAAGACACATGAATTTTGATTTTTTGAATCTCATTCTCAAAGCTAAAGGAGGGGTGAGACTTCATAATTTGCTTCACTTCTAGGACAAGGGTCTTAATCACTTCTTGGGGGTTCTGTACCTATTTTTCCTTGCTTCCAGCTGCCACCTCTTTAACAGGATCCTCTGCTCTAGTAGGCTGATCGGGGATATCATGCTTCCATTCCTTCTTCCTGGACCTGAGGTTGTATCTATTTGGATTGCCACTGGTCCTTTCCCCTTTTCTCATCTCATTTAACTAGCTATCCATGAGGGACTCTTCATAGGAAGACTAATTTAAATGAGGGGATGAAGAGGTGTCACCAATACAATGAATTTTAGGATAAGCTTCCTCTTCCTCTCCTTCTGCATCGATAACCAAGTTGTTTTGGAGAGGGGTTTGGATTTTATGATCATCCTTGTCCCTATTTATTTGATCTCTCTAGATGATCTGAGGGGCATTATTTGGTCTCCTGAAGTTACCCCTATTATCACTATGTTGATCTTTCTTATATCCCTGTTTCCCCTCAAATTTCAATTTCTCCATTTTTGCAGAAAGTGATTTTACTAGCTTTGTTAACTCATCGAATTGAGGGTGGGAAGAAGAGGAACCAAAGGTCGAAACTTTAGACCTACCTTTTATTCTACCTCTATCATCCTTGCTCCTAAGTGTGTTAACTGGTAGCATATTGGATTCTACTTCAAGGGCTGCATCTTTCATATGAGCCAAGGAGGTAGCTCTTCTTTCTCTCAGCGGGAGGAAAAACTCAGGGTCAAAGGCACTAGCATAAGTGATCTTGGCATAGGTTTCAATAGGCTTAATATCAATGGGGTTCTTATTGTACATTTTATTAAATCTCTTGGAGAAGTCTGAGACAGATTCCCCTTCTTCCCTCTTAAGAGATCCGAACTCTGTGATATAATACATGAAGTCTTTTTTGTCCCCCCGATGTCTTAATAATGCATCGTATAGAGCTTCAATCCCGTAAATAGATCCAGGAGTCGGAACGCTAAACCATTTGCTATCCTCACCATCAAGGCTCTGTACAAAAACTCTCAGCCATACATCTTCATTTTCAATATTAAGATTATCTGAATAATTGTAAAATGTTGAAAGGCGCTCTTTGATAGTTATGTCTTCCTCTTCTGTAAACTTGGGCATGTACTTGAGGTAATCTCCAACTGGGAGGGGATTCATAGGCTGAGGTAAAACAAGAGGAGAATACCTAGCAGCCAAAATGACATCCATTCTATTTCTAAGAGGATTAACATATTCCATTTGGATGCGAGTTGTAGGGGAACAAGGGGGAGATGAATTTTGGATAGGTGAGACTGCAGCTGCGTATCTAGGATAAGGAGGAAATGACTAAGTGTTGGAGAAAAATGGTATAGGGCTCAAAGGAAAAGAAGTTTCCCCCTCTTTAGATGTAACAACTATGATAGGAGGAGGAGTAGGGAGACCTAAAGTGGGAAAATATTCAAAGCCTCTGGGTATGAACCACTTTCCAATCTCAGAAGAAATAGGGGTGTCAAAGATTTCTTCTAAATGAGGCCTAGAAGGGGAGAATTCAACAGGGAAACTCCCAAAATTTAAACTTCTAGAAGCTCCAACAGATGGTATAATGGGAAAATTAGATGCAACTAGCGGAGTCTTTAGAGAAGAATCATGTGAATGACTAGAATCACCTGATACAACAGTTGAAATCCCTTCTCGAGGGGTCTTTCCCTTTCTGATAATTTTCTCTGGGTCAGCTTTAGGTGTTGCTAGAGGCAGCTGTGGAGTGGACCTCATGTGTCTGCCTTTCAGAGCCACAACTTAAACAGTGGAGTCGCTAGGTGCAAGTTACAATATTCAATGGTACTGATATCTGATGCACTTTCATAATCATAATTTCTTTGTATTTCTTACCCAGGGAAATGTCTTCAATTCGTCCCCGACAACGGCGCCAAGAATGTTAGCATTGAGAGTCACCCTCAGATTGCAGGAGGATAAGATCAGTACCCATCAGAAATGTTTGGTGGATGTTTGATTTATGTGAGTGGAGGTCATATGGGGAAAACTCAATACAAGAATGATTTCAACACAAAACTGGACAAGTAATGCATAGGGAAGTGAAGGCCTCATTAACGCTAGTCAGTGATTTGAGTTTAAGTGTGAGCAGAGGGAAGACTTAGTCAGAAGGGTGGAAAATATTGTTATGGGCATAAGGATTTCAAGTAGCTTGGTGAAGAAAAACTCAAACCCAAGAGCACTATTGAGCTCAAGCTTCAGACACTGAAATATGTCCAAGCAACACAATCACAATAGTATAACAATCAAACCTACATTATCATGAAACTACAACAACTCGATTGGATCCTCCATGCCTGAGTCATTCAATGTGAGAGGGAATAAGATAACAAGGAAGATGACTAAAACTAGTCACGATACTACTGTAATCAAACCTACATTACAATAGCATCACAACCCTTGACTGGATCCTCCATGCCCGAGTGTTTAGCACAATTTTTACAGAGAGATGAAAGGAGGATGACTTCTATTAATGTGAAAGTATCTAATGTGATACATAACTAGAGAACAGTTCTAGTATCAAAATATTACAAAAGGGAGCTCTGCTCAACCAATTGATGACCATAACAAAATAATATCTCCAACTATTTATACTCAGACTCCTTTACAACTGCTAGAAGTGGGGTTTGATCTAACCATTATGTCTAAAGATTTCCATTTGAGTACTTCTCTGTCGGGATTCATGTGAATCTTCCTCGGGCTGACAGTTTTGACCCTCATGAAAAAGCTCTCCATGCCTTCTATTTATGGATTGAGCTGAGGTTTCAACTACCGACCTATGTCCATTAATGAATATATCCTCAGGATTGAGACCGAGCCAGGTAACCAGGGGATGACTACCTGTTGTGATTAAATGTGATGCTGAATGAGCATACGAATTCAGGGTCATTGGTCTGATTGATATCTGTGGTTGGGACGATTATGCTATTTGCGGTGCTTCTGCTGAAAATTACCCATCCACCAATTCTGGGATACATTAGACCTTGCATGGAGATGACGTCAAATTTGGCATTTTAAGAGCCTTGGACGTGGAGCAGAGGATGAGCGCCCTGTGAATTTGGCCTTACTCCAATATGACCTAGGGCTATGACCCGATGCTTTATCCCAAATGGTATTTTAGGATTTCACACTTCGGAGGTCTTCACAACACCTGACTCCCGATTTCTCGATACCCGAATCAACAAAATCACTTAGATTGACAATCGGATCTGTTTCGCAGTTGACGGCTGTGATGGATTCTTCAGAACCTTGAAATGGACAACTCTATGTATTTGGGCGTTAGATTCTCTTTTTAGGCCCGCCTTCCACATGACTTTGGACCATGACTCGGGGCCTATCTCCCGAGTGATTCACAACTTTGCACTTCACAAAGTTGGCGTTCTACCCCTTGTCAATTCTCTGAATCCTGAATTCTATTATATGCTGCCATGTCCCCACCTTCCAATCAATGAACATGATATTTTCGTGGATTTTGACAAGAATTCACTTCAGAATTCGGAGAAAGTAGAAGGGAGAAGCACCCATAATCCTGAAACCCAAAATCTGAAATAAATCGTGCCCATTCACTGAGGAAGTACACACAACCTTTGATCTTCAATTTCAGACTTTTGTCTCATGTTAAACTCTGCACAACTTTTATAATCCTGATCACTTGAGGGCCACTAATCTGAAATTCACATGGAATCTCCTCCACTGAAAACTAAACTATCCTTCTCTCTTTCAATTCGAGTCCACATTAAACCACTCTAAGTGTTGCGCTTTGTGTCCATGGATGCTGCCTGTGTGAAACAAATATTTGGACAAATTGGAGTTGGCTCAGGAAAACTGAATGACCATTGACTGAAGCAAAGGGCGATGAGTGTTCATCCTTAGAGAAAAATGGAGGATCTTTGGACTGAGACTTGTTCATGGAAGACATCGAGGGAAACCAGGCTGCTTACAAGAGAAGGAATAACAACTTTTACCAGTCGAAAGGAAAACTTTAGGGCCTAGATTTTCGAATGAGAGAGAAAGACGGGGTAAAGATACAGACTTAGGTCTTATCAACATACACCTACAAACCTTGACAACTTCATGTGATAACAACTTCCTTAGTGTATTTTTCAAGATATTTAAAATCGATTGAGTAATTTCCTATTTTCATGTTAACATCGTCTAACTTAGATAATTTTTTTTCTTAAAACTTCAAAAAATCTTCCTCTTCATCTACAAAAACTTTGTCTATATATTATTATTTATTTGCAGGAGAGAATTCAACATTATCACACTTCGAATTATTGCAATCAGAATATTTTGGAGAGTCTTTACCTTCATTGTCCTTGATGGATTTGTCTCTATATACCTTCTCTAGATTCAGCCATAGGTCCTTGGCAGAGGAATGTTGTCCTATGATTTCTTTGAAAAAATATGAGAGTCCATTGAAAATGGTCTTGAGTGCCATTGCATTGTGCTTATTTGCTTCCTTTTTGGCTGTAGATTTTGATTGATTCTTTCAGTGAACTAATCCACCAACAATTGTGTTCCAAACACCTATTGGAAGATTGGTTGTTGTCATTGATGTCAACCCTAGTCATGGGTTTTGGACCAGAAGATTGATGAAGTTATTTGGACATGAAGGAAAATGAAAATAAAGATACAACACCCATGGATGGATAGTATACATCATGCTATTTCCGGTGGTATGTGTCACATCATGTGGATCCTCATGGTTGAGGAGAAATGAATTTTTGAAGATGACAAAGTGAATTGTACATGTAGGCCCTGAAGATAATTAAAGAAAAGAATTACAAAATAAGAAAGTGTCAGGTCGGCCCTAATGTTAAAAGGAAGTGACATAAATGGTATAAATAAACATCATTATACAT
>JASDQU010820022.1:48590-67364 GCA_032191745.1 Picea mariana
AGAGGTCAATGATGTAAACCTACTGTCGAATGTGAGGAGGCCTGCCATTGAGGCATGCAGGTCCCAAAGTACTAAATGGTTTCTAAGTCTGATTCCTGGATAATGTGTTGAAGTTGACAGGAATAGACTCGTGGAGGGAGGGCCTTGATGTATCCCCCATCAACGACACGAAATGGACATGGAGATGTAATTGGTAGCTCAAATGGACATGGAATGACATGGGTTTTGGGGCAAGATATTTGGGATGGTTGACTCTCGAGGCAGCTACTTCCCTTGAACACTAAGGCACAATAACAAAACATGACGTGGACCAATACTTATGCAGTGGATGCGGTGACTTGTGTCGGGTGACCCAAAGGAGTGAAAGGGACTCAAAGGATTGGCTGAATGCAGCGGTTCAGCGGATTATGACATATGAAAATGACAAAGTGCCATGTTCAAGGGCAACTCTAAGAAGTGTTGGATGATGTTCTCAAGAGACTGCTTAGCTTGTTCTTTTCAAATTTTCCCCCATCCAGATAGACGAGTACCTCTTTTTGATTTAATGATCTCGAGGAGGATAACACATGCTCGATATAACTCACCTTCAGTAAGTTCCTCTTCCTTTTTTTAACAAATCAGAAGAAGTAAGGGTTCGGTCCCATATGGGTCTGTCGATGTGTGCTTTAACGAGTCCAAAGACAAAAAACTCGAAGGTTTTTCAGGATTATAGAGTTTGTAAAAACACTTAAAAGAGAACTCTCTCGGTTCCTTTTTCATACAGTAGTCCAACGAGACTGAAAAAGGGGTAAGCTATCATACAAAAGACGCCATTTATGACCTTTTAATGAGCGTGAAAGGAAGCAAGATCACTTGACAATCTTTTCATATTTAGAGAGTCTGAAAAGGATTTAAAGTAGACTCCAGGGGGGTTCCTTTTTCATGTGTTCATATATCCGTACGGGTCCGAAAAAGAGATAAAACTTTACCTAGTTGCATTCTCATGTATTTTTAAGCACGAGAAAGAACAAAGACTAAGCTCAGTATGCCCCTAGCTTGAAAGTTGGTGGCTTAGCTCCAGAATGATCATCAAAGGCTCGAGACATGCCCCCTAAGCTTCGATTCATTCACCGGCTCTGAGGTCATCACCAATTTCTCGAGTGGATGAGAAAAAGGAGAAGGGTGGATGAAAAGAAGGTTCAAGACTGTTTCATTTTTTAACAAGATTGACATAGGAAAAGAACTATGCTCAGGGTTCCAGGCTCGATCCCTAGATTGTTGTTTCATTTTTTAATGATCTTGTTACAAAGAGGAAAACCGTGCTCAAGACCTTTGTTTCATTTTTTAACGAGCTTGCCATAGAGAAGAAAAACTATGCTCATGACATGCCCACAGCATGAAAGCTAGTGGCCTATATTTCATTTTTTAACGAGCTTTCCACAGAGAAGAGAAACTATGCTCGTGGTTTCTTTGTGATCATGGCTTCCAAGAGGACAATGTTCTGGAAGGATACCATGTCGAGGGACAAAACGCGGTCATGGCCTCCAGGAGATCTTCGCTGGATGGAAGATAATCATTCAGGGAGGAATACATGTCGAGGGTTGCGATAGGAGTAAGGATATTAGGCTCCAATAAGACTATCAAAGAAATCACCAAGTCAACTACCGAATCCAAATCATCGAAAGTTGAAAACATGGGAGGCGATAGAAAATCGACATCGGGAGGGGAGATAGACTGTATATCTGCCCGAAATTCTTCACGAAGGGGAAGAAAAGAGGGTCGGGGATAGTGATTATCCCAAGGTATCTTTTCAAGGTGAAACATTTCCAGGGAAGGAAAATTTTGGGAATTATAGTGGATCGCAGGCGACAAGGAACTTGATTGTGATTGCATCAATGAAATGTTAGGCGCCAATAGATATTGGTCATCTGACAAGGGAGAAATGGATTGGGTAGGAACGTATGATGTTTCGGTTGGACTAAGTGGCACCGTGTCACTTAGTGCATCGAATTCCAACGAACAAGGTGCAATCCAAGGGTCAGATGATCCCAAAGACTGATAAGCCGCGGTCGAAATCATATCGATAGTGGCAATGTGATGTATAGTTGGTGGAAGTGGTGTAGGGAAGGTACCCATGAGGCTAGATTATTTTAGTAAGCCAACACCAACGCTTTCATACGTGATCTTATGGTCTCCCAGGAAAGGAATATTGTTGGTAGCAGGAATGCAAGCATCGAGTGTGCAGAAATCCAACTGATCAACAGTGATGATTTTTCCCTGATGAGGAAATTGTACACATCGAAAGACCAATGAGGCAACAACAGTCATAGCATACAACCAACTCCTTCCAAGTAACAATTTGTAATCGAGGGGAGCATCGACCACCTCGACATCAATGGTCATAGTTTTTCCACCCAATAAGATGGGCAGGGATTGTAAAAGCCCATGAGGATGAAAACCTCGCCCATCGAAGGCACGTAACATCGTTGGGGATTTGTTGAGTGCTAGTGACTTTAAAACTTTCCAGCACACTAAAGACATAACACAAGTCGAGGCTCCCTCATCCAGAATAGTTCGGTGGATTTGTTGATTGTGGAAAACAACATCAACTTGGAAAGCAAGATGGTGGGAGAGTCGAGACACATAATTATCTAGGTTAAACATGATCTGGTTGGATGACTCAGGATCAACAGTGCCAAGAGCGGCTAAGAGCGTTTTGCGTTGACTGGGACAGTGCTTTAAAACTTCCAAGACGGACATAGCACATGGGGCTTGGGCCAAATCTTCTACAATATTGTAATTTTGGGCAGCCTGTGAATTAGGATTGAAGGTATATTTTCGGATGGCGCTCTTAGGAGGGTGTAAGATAGATTCGAACGTGGGTTTCTCAATCTGGAGTGGTCCAGATGGAGGATTAACTGATGGAATACTGACGGAGGACGATGACGGATCTGGTAAAGTGTCAATACAGTTAACGTCTTTCCCTTTATCAAGGTTACCTGGTGTGTCGTATGCCTTAGATCGAGTGGTCAAATTGATCCCATTAAACATATAAATATGTGCACTCGACAAGGCCTCATCATGAGGATTGCTAGAACTGCCCCCAGGCGAGGGGGTTTGAGCAACCATGGATTGTTGTTGTGGAAAAGGATGAGTAAGAACAACGGTTTTTGACTTTCCTTGGAAAATGTTGGCCACTTCATCACGATGTGGACAATCTCGGGTGTAGTGATCATCACCACAAATGAGACACGGGAACTTCAACTTCCGTTGTGTTTGCTTTTCGATAGCAGGTGTTTGATTCTTTGTTTGTTCATTATTATTTTTTGATTTCATTTTCTTCTTACCTCCGGATTGTTGTGAAGGGGTATATTGAACTGCATTCACCTTAGAGATCTGAGTTGAGGGGAGGTAGAGGAGGGGGTGAGCAATTGGAAAACAGGTTGAGCTTTGACGGAGCCGATAACACCATTTGCATGAGATGAGGATGATGGTTTAGAAGGATTGGTATTAGCTCAAGTATCATTCGGAAGAAAATCATACAAAGTACGAGATTGGGAATAAACCAAATCTAAATACTGAGCCCGAGTGATGGCTTGTTCCTCTGTGACCGCACCACCCATAGCAACATCGCGAGCGATCGGTGGTAGCAGTGATTTCGTGAACCATTCCACTAATAGTGTGTCGAGGATGATGGCCTTGATCATCCTTCGTCATCGTTTCCACTCATGAATATGGTCAGAGATATGTACTGCATTAGTTTGACGAAGGGAAGTCAAGAGTTCGGTACCCATTTCGTAGCGAATAGGCAGTTGAAAATGCATGAGAAAAGACATGGCAAGGGAACTGAAATCATCAAAAGAAGTGCGTGGCAGTTCAATATACCACTTTGCTTCCGAACCGGTAAGTGTTCGCTGGAAAAGATGCAAACGTATAGAATCATCCATGAGGGAGTTTGATGAACACCACAAATGGAAAGTCATAACATGGTTGTTTGGATCTTCACCAAGGTTTCCGTCAAACTTCAGAATATCATAAGGAAGTTTAGCTGGAATGACTAGCCAAACCGGTGAATGAGAAATAGGATCATTAGTTAACCGAGACAAGTCTGGGAGATCCAGAGTCGCGAGGAAAGGTAGTTGTCGGTTAATTTGCAAATGATATTGATGCGGCATAGGAACACCAGTAGGACCATAAGCTGGGTTAGATGGATAGTTGTAACCAGTAGGTCCTCCTACATATGATTGTTGTTGGCCAGGATAATAAGGATTCGATGAGGAATGAGAAACGTTGGCATGACCCAGTGGGTTTTGAGCATTATAGGCCGGGTGATTTGCTTGCCCATGAAGAGGATAGAAATTTTTACCTTGAGAATGGTGAGGAGTAGATCTCGGAAATGGATGCACATTAGACCCATGAGGAGGATAAGACTGTAGTCCCGGAGTACTCCAGGTGGTGTTTTGGATGCCACCCGGATAAGATCGTGGGTAAGATGTCCCGGAAGGAACAGGATTAGGTACCCCTCCTAATGGGTTATTATAAGAGTGCCCACCAACATGGGGTTGAGTAAAGGTGCCTCATGAAGATGCTCTCCAGGGTTGTGAAGGGTTTCCAACCAACAGAGTTTTCCCCCCTGCCAGGGGTGGATTTATGACCGGGGTATGACTGGCAGATGGAGGTTTCCCTCCAGGAGGAGGATGAACAGGGGGTTGTACCCCGGGAGGGGTAGGCCCG
Organism: Picea mariana; assembly: GCA_032191745.1. Taxonomy (NCBI): domain Eukaryota; kingdom Viridiplantae; phylum Streptophyta; class Pinopsida; order Pinales; family Pinaceae; genus Picea; species Picea mariana. The sequence goes on from JASDQU010820022.1 coordinate 53,304, forward strand.
CCATGGAACGGTAGTCCTCTAGGAGGAAAAGGTGTGTTGGATGATGATTTCCCTCCAGCCGATTGTGTTTGGCCAGCAGGGATCTGTATTCTTGGGTGAGTAGATTTGATGGGTCCATCATTAGGATGCACTTGTGATGGTGTAGCAGTAGGGTTAACAACCTGATCGACTGGGTGACTCATGGTTTGACCGGATGGTCCTATTTCACTAGGAGGGTTATCAGGATGGAACGGTTGTTGAAAGGACTCAAAATTTTCATAGAGATCGTGTCCCGATCAAGTCCTCCAAATAGAACGAGCGGGTGTGGAATTGGTATTTACTGCGGTGCCAGGATGAATAGGAGTCCTATATTCCTCACCAAAGATTGGTTGTGTGGATCCCATATATGTTTCGGTAAAAATCTTCTCTGGTAATCGTGGGACTTCTTCGTCTATGATGTTCCCAAGGGAGTCTAAACGAAGTAAAAGTGGCTCGAGAGGGGTCAGCAAAGTGGGATTTGCAATCGTAACAAAAGCGTCTTCCGGGTTATCTAACGGAGGAGCAATAGCACTTTCAGTGTCAGATGGATTTTATACCTCTCTATGGTGGTCTTCTTCAGGAGGGTTAGGAGGTAAGGGTTGATAGCCTTCTGGAGGTATCCCTTGCATCCTATGTGATCGACGAAGACCTTGATCATCTACGGGCTCAATTGTGGAGAAAGGCAGAACACACTGAAAATCTAGGGCCAACTAACGAAAATAAACAACATACGCTAATCGAAATCTAAGAATCACAACCAAGCAAACAGGACCTTCTTTTGATGACCATACTAGTTGGTGATGAAATCCAACGTCGCATGATCAAGTCCAGAAGGGGCGGGGATAGGGTGGAACAATTACAATGGCGACCTGCTTAACGGACTTATGCCTTGGTGCANTCCACGCAGTAATTGTGGATTTACCCTCCAAGGAGCCCGAGTTAGTTTGACCAATGTCTTCCCTAGGTACAGTGAGACTTCTTGTCACCATCACCTTGTGTAAGACCCTAAAGATTATGGCCACTAAGTTTACCAATTCGCAGTCAGCCCCTGGGCGGGAACAGTCGACAGTCCGATCAGAACGTATGGGCAGGGTATCGAGCCTGAAATTGACTAAAAGGCTTCCACGCAGTAATTGTGGATTTACCTCCAAGTGATCCCCATAATATGATCTGACCACCACAATCAGTTAAACCACAGAGGGCTAGTCCCCGTAGCTCACCCGAATGCGACCTCGTGCGTAACCCCTGTGTTAGAGGGGGATCCGAGGCAGACCTATACGATAATTGGATCTGACTCTCCCTAACTCAGGATGCTAATGTTTGTTTTTGAAACTTTGGAGATTTATGCTCACAGCCTAATCCAAAGTACTAAGCCTAGTCTATTGTTGGTGGAGGATCCTAGAAAAGAAAAAGTTCTAGATAATTTTTAATTAGCATTGATTTTATGGTTGTTCTTTACTCAGAAGGGGTGCATGGAAGTGAAACAGATGGAATTATGACTTAGTCCCAAAAATGCATCAAATATGATAAGCATTCATTTCTTTTCAATGATCATCTATCTAAGGGAGAGAGAGAGTTCTTTTCACTAACAAGCACTAATAAGGAATGTCCTCAAACAATTCTTCTTCTCAATCAAATCCTGATGTGACGCTAAAACTTTTGAGATACCTTCTAATATTCACAATCAATCACGAAGATGATTTTTCATTGTTTGTATATGAATAATGATCACTTCAACACAATGCATGTCTTGCTAATTACCTTCTTGGATGAATGAAAATCAAACTAGTACAAGCAAAAGTCATACAAACAACACACCCTTTCTTTGCAATCGAAACGAAAAGTGGAAGAAAAGAAACAATCAAACAGAAAACAAACTTCACACCCAAAAGAAAAATTTGAAGAACAATGACCTTAACTAAAATCAAGATGAAGAGATCTGTAGGCCTTTGATGACCTTCACCAGGGTTTTTACTCAGTTACTCAGAGAGAAATACAATGCATGGGTTTCGGACTCCAAACAACAGAAAAACTCAATACCAATAGTGGAGAAGGCTACAAAATCAGAGTATTAAGATGTTTGTTCTTATAAAATATAGATGTCAAGGTTGGAAGGGAAGAAGCATTGGCTCACAGGGTTACCCAGCAAGAGAGGCACAGAGAAAAATCTTGAAAAAGGCAATTCTGGAAGGTTTTTGGCCAAAAGAGGGCTAGCGCTCTGTTGCCAAAGGCAATGAGCATTATAGCACTCTATGTAAGGCTATGGGGGAGCACTGGCACTCTATTAACACAAGGACAGAGGCACCAGGTCTAAAAATTCCCAAAAATGTCAAAAAATTCCCAAAATTGCAATTCAAACTCTACAATTATGCTGAGTATGATGGGGTGGGGAGCCAATCAGCTCATGAAACCAATCAAAAGAGGAGTGAACCAGGCCTAAAACAATCAATGGGTAGAACAAGGTCAATGAGGAGAAATCAAAACAAGAAATTTCGATTTGAGGCTATCTCCCCAGTATGGTCGCCATTTTCTGTTGTAGGAAAATCTCCCTGCGGACAGGTAGATTGCCTCTAAGATCTTGACCCTAACTCTAGACAGAAAATGTTGAATGTGGACATTGACTTCCTTTCAAATCTATCTAAACTAACACATGAGAAGGAAGGAGAACAGAGGTACCTCTTTATCGACGTTTGTCCCTGCACACTCTGAGTTGCGCTCCGATCCTTTGCTCCTCGCTGAGTTCTGTGGACAAACAAGATATGACCACTTCCTACTCTATTGATGTTAGCTCGAACAGATCTATCTATTAATGGTAATTTTATGCAACATCAGACACAAACTAGAAAGAAACAGGCCAAGCATGTCATATTAATGAGAATAACGACAGCAGTACTTACAATCGTAGATGTGAATGCGACAACTTCGTCGAGTGCTCTTCATCTAACCCTTGCTCAAAAGATCCACAACAAGGATAACAACAGCTTCACTAATCACGCTCCTTTTGCTGACTGTGTGTTTCCTATGAGATCATAGATTTCATGCTAGCAATTCTTCCCCCTTTCTACCATCATAGAGCTTGCTTATATAGGTTAAGAGGAGCTTAACCTCTTGAGTTATCTTTAGAACAAGTTGAGGAACCTCCTCCTTAGATTAGGGATCTCCCGATGAAACGAAGAAATCGAATGTAACTGCCTTCTAATCTTGAAATATCCCCTCCTTATTCTCTACAACGGGACAACAATTGCTTCAGATTAGGTAGCGCTCCTACAAAAGGGGCATCAGAGCATTGTAGCACTCTATGAGAAGCTTAAGGGAAGCGCCAGTGCCCTAAAGGTGGATAGCGCTCCTTCAGAGGGGGCAGGGGAGCGTTATAATTCTCCATGAACCCTTATAAGGGAGCGCCAGCGCTCCCTGGACTGATTTAGGGGAGTGCTCACCCCCAGAACCTTTGATTGAAAGCCCTTCTCAGGTGTCAAGAGTTCTTTGACTCCAGTTAATCAATTCCTCTTCTCCAAATCAAGTATATGAGATGTTTTAAGTGCCTCCTTAGTGTCGTCGGCATGGCGGTATGCTCGAACATCGGTTGTGATACTTGTGAACAACTTGTGACACTTGCAAAAGTTGTAAGGAAGATGCGACACTTATGACAATTGAGAGGAATATGCGACACTTATCCAGTTGAGTAATTTTGACGTGTAACAGAATGCTCCCCAAAGTATGAAGTTTGAAGATGAAAATTGATGACTGAAATACTTTGTAAACGTTCAAGCAAGGGTATAGACTCAGAGAACCTGATGAAATATGCACACAAACATCCAACAAATATCATGACATATTTCAAAACCCAAGGCAGGCATACCTATGCTTGGGTGATCAAGACTTGCGAGATATTGCCGCCTTAAAATACACTGTGGATCCATAATTGTATTGATAAAAAGGTATAGCCACCAAAGATACAATGTGGATCTATACTCTGATGACTCGGTCTGATCGTATCCACAAAGAATACACAGTGGATCTATGAGATGACAAGACATAGCCACGACCAATACAAAGTGGATTTATGTAACAGTGTATATATCATTTTTCCAAAAGAAACTCCTTCGCAACCTGGGCAAATCATATATCAAAGTGATCACTCAACCCTGGGTCTTCTTACCAATCCCAATATGGTACGAATCTAACCATGTGAATAGATGTTTTGATGTCGAACATGGCAGACACCACCTGATTACCAGTCAATGTTATGAATCGTTAACAAGTGCAAGGGAGATCACCATTGATGTCAATGATTCCCAAGGTACCCTAGTACATTCCAACAAATGTGAATAGATGAGATGAGGTCGAACATCCATGGAATCATTTGATCAGAGGTCAATGATGTAAACCTACTGTCGAATGTGAGGAGGCCTACCATTGAGGCATGCAGGTCCCAAAGTACTAACTGGTTTATAAGTCTGATTCCTGGATAATGTGTTGAAGTCGACAAGAATAGACTCGTCGAGGGAGGGCCTTGAAGTATCCCCCATCAATGACACGAAATGGACATGGAGATGTAATTGGTAGATCAAATGGACATGGACTGACATGGGTTTTGGGGCAAGATATTTGGGATGGATGACTCTCAAGGCAGCTACTTCCCTTGAACACTGAGGAACAACAACAAAACATGACATGGACCAATACTTATGCAGTGGATGCGGTGACTTGCGTCGGGTGACCCAAAGGAGTGAAAGGGACTCAAAGGATTGGCTCAATTCAAAGGTTCAGCAGATTATGACATATGAAAATGACAAAGTGCCATGTTCAAGGGCGACTCTAAGAAGTGCTAGATGATGTTCTCAAGAGACTGCTTGGCTTGTTCCTTTCAATTTTTCCCCCATCCAGATAGACTAGTACCTCTTTTTGATTTAATGAGCTCGAGGAGGATAACACATGCTCGATATAACTCACCTTCGATAAGTTCCTCTTCCTTTGTTTAACAAACCGGAAGAAGTAAGGGTTCGGTCCCATATGGGTCTGTCGATGTGTGCTTTAACGAGTCCAAAGACAGAAAACTTGAAGGTTTTTCGGGATTATAGAGTTTGGAAAAAAACTTAAAAGAGAACTCTCTCAGTTCCTTTTTCGTATAGTAGTCCAACGAGACCAAAAAAGGGGTAAACTATCGCTCGAAAGATGCCCTTTCTGACCTTTTAACGAGCATGAAAGGAAGCAAGATCACTCGACAATCTTTTCATATTTAGAGAGTCTGAAAAGGATTTGAAGTAGACTCCAGGGGGGTTCCTTTTTCGTGTGTTTGTATATCCGTACGGGTCCAAAAAAGAGATAAAACTTTACCCAGTTTCATTCTCATGTATTTGCGAGCACGAGAAAGAACAAAGACTAAGCTCGGTATGCCCCCAGCTTGAAAGTTGGTGGCTTAGCTCCAGAATGATCATCAAAGGATGGAGACATGCCCTCTAAGCTTCGATTCATTCACCGGCTCTGAGGTCGTCACCAATTTCTCCAGTGGATGAGAAAAAGGAGAAGGGTGGATGAAAATAAGGTTCAAGACTGTTTCATTTTTTAACAAGCTTGACATAGGAAAATAACTATGCTCAGGGTTCCAGGCTCGATCCCCAAATTGTTGTTTCATTTTTTAACGAGCTTGCTACAGAGAGGAAAACTATGCTCAAGACCTCTGTTTCATTTTTTAACAAGCTTTCCACAGAGAAGAAAAACTATGCTTGTGACATGCCCCCAGCATGAAAGCTATTGGCCTATGTCTAATTTTTTAACAAGCTTTCCACAAAGAAGAGAAACTATGCTCGTGGTTTCTTTGTGATCATGGCTTCCAAGAGGCCAATGTTCTGAAAGGATACCATGTTGAGGGACAAAACTCGGTCATGGCCTCCAGGAGATCTTCGTTGGATGGAAGATAATCATTCAGGGTGGAATACATGTCGAGGGTCGCGATAGGAGTAAGGGTATCAGGCTCCAATAAACCTATCAAAGAAATCACCAAGTCAACTACCGGATCCAAAGAATATGAAGTTGAAAACATGGGAGGCGATAGAAAATCGGCATCAAGAGGGGAGATAGACTGTATATCTTCCCGAACTTCTTCACGAAGGGGAAAAAAAGAGGTTCGGGGATAGTGATTATCCGAAGATATCTTGTCAACGAGAAACATTTCCGAGGCAGGAAAAGTTGGGGAATTATAGTGCATCGCAAGTGACAAGGAACTTGATTGTGATTACATCAATGAAATGTCAGGTGCCAATAGATATTGGTCATCTGACAAGGGATAAACTGATTGGGTAGGAACATATGATGTTTCGGCTGGACTAAGTGGCACAGTGTCACTTAGTGCATCGAATTCTAATGGACAAGGTGCAATCCAAGGGTCAGATGATCCCAAAGATTGATAAGTCGTGGTCGAAAACATATCGACAGTGGCAATGTGATGTATACTTGGTGGAAGTGGTGTAGGGAAGGTACCCATGAGGCTAGAATATTTTAGTAAGCCAACACCAATACTTCCATACGTGATCTTATGGTCTCCCAGGAAAGGAATATTGTTGGTAGCAGAATGCGAGCATAGGGTGTGCAGAAATCCAACTGATCAATAGTGACGATTTTTCCCTGATGAGGAAATTGTACACATCAAAAGATCGATGAGGCAACAACAATCATAGCATAGAACCAACTCCTTCCAAGTAACAAGTTGTAATCGAGGGGAGCATCGACCACCTCGACATCAATGGTAATAGTTTTTCCACCCAATTGGATGGGCAGGGATTGTAAAAGCCCATGAGGATGAAAACCTCGCCCATCGAAGGCACGTAACATCGTTGGGGATTTGTTGAGTGCTGGCGACTTTCAACCTTTCCAACACACTAAAGACATAACACAAGTCGAGGCTCCCTCATCCAGAATTGTTCAGTGGATTTGTTGATTGTGGAAAACAAAATCAACTTAGAAAGCAAGTTGGTGGGAGAGTCGAGAGGCATAATTATCTAGGTTAAACATGATCTGGTTAGATGACTCATGATCAATAGCGCTAAGAGCAACTAAGAGTGTTTTACGTTGACTGGGACAGTGCTATAAAACTTCCAAGGCGGACATAGCACATGGGGCTTGGGCCAAATCTTCTACAATATTGTAATTTTGGGCAGCCGGTGAATTAGGATTGAAGATAGATTTTTGGATGGTGCTCTTAGGAGGGCGTAAGATAGAGTCTAATGTGGGATTCTCAATCTGGAGTGGTCCAGATGGAGGATTAACCGATGGAAGACTGACGGAGGACGATGACGGATCTGGTAAAGTTCCAGTACCATTAACGTCTTTCCCTTGATAAAGGTTACCTGGTGTGTCGTATGCCTTAGATTGAGTGGTCAAATTGATCCCATTAAACATATAAATATGTGCACTCGACGAGGCCTCATCATGAGGATTGCTAGAACTACCCCCAGGCGAGGGGGTTTGAGAAACCATGGATTGTTGTTGTGGAAAAGGATGAGTAAGCACAGCGGTTTGTGACTTTCCTTGGAAAATTTTGGCCACTTCATCACGATGTGGACAATCTCAGGTGTAGTGATCATCACCGCAAATGAGACACGGGAAATTCAACTTCCATTGTGTTTGCTTTTCAGCAGCAGGTGTTTGATTCTTTGTTTGTTCATTATTATTGTTTTATTTCATTTCCTTCTTACCTCCGGATTGTTGTGAAGGAGCATATTGAACTGCATTCACCTTATAGATATGACTTTGAGGGGAGGTAGAGGAGGGGGTGAGTGATTGGAAAACGGGTTGAGCTTTGACGGATCCGGTAACACCATCCGCATGAGATGAGGATGATGGTTTATACGGATCGGTATTAGCTCGAGTAGCATTCAGAAGCAAATCATACAAAGTACCAGATTGGGAATAAACCAAATCTAAATACTGATCCCGAGCGATGGCTTGTTCCTCTGTGACGGCACCACCTATAGAAACATCGCGAGCGATCGGTGGTAGCATTGATTTCGTGAACCATTCCGCCAATAGTATGTCGGGGATGATGGCCTTGATCATCCTTCGTCGTTGTCTCCACTCATGAATATGGTCGGAGATATTTACTGCATTAGTTTGACGAAGGGAAGTCAAGAGTTCGGTACCCGTTTCGCAGTGAATAGGCAGTTGAAAATGCGTGAGGAAATACATGGCAAGGGAACTAAAATCATGAAAAGAAGCCTGTGGCAGTTCAATATACCACTTTGCTGCCCAACCGGTAAGTGTTCGCTGGAAAAGACGCAAACGTATAGAATCATCCATGAGGGAGTTTGATGAACACCACAAATGGAAAGTCATAACATGGTTGTTTGGATCTTCACCAAGGTTTCTGTCAAATTTTGGAATATCAGAAGGAAGTTTAGCTGGAATGACTGGCCAAACTAATGAATGCGAAATAGGATCATTAGTTAACCGAAACAAGTCTGGGAGATCCAGAGTCACGAGGAAAGGTAGCTGTCGGTTAATTTGCGAATGATATTGGTGCAGCATAGGAACACCAGTAGGACCATAAGCTGGGTTAAATGGATAGTTGTAACCAGTAGGTCCTCCTACATACGGTTGTTGCTAGCCGGGATAATAAGGATTCGATGAGGAATGAGAAATGTTGGCATGACCCAGTGGGTTTTGAGAATTATAGGCTGGGTGATTTGCTTTCCCATGAAGAGGATAGACATTTTTCCCTTGAGGATGGTGAGGAGTAGATCTCGGAGGTGGATGCACATTAGACCCATGAGGAGGATAAGACTATGGTCCTGGAGTACTCCAGGTGGTGTTTTGGATGCCACCCGGATAAGATCATGGGTAAGATGTCCCGGAAGGAATAGGATTAGGTACCCCTCTTAATTGGTTATTATAAGAGTGCCCCCCAACATGGGGTTGGGTAAAGGTGCCTCCTGAAGATGCTCTCCAGGGTTGTGAAGGGTTTCCAACCAATGGGGTTTTCCCCCCTGCCAGGGGTGGATTTATGACCGAGGTATGACTGACAAACGGAGGTTTCCCTCTAGGAGGAGGATGAACAGGGGGCTGTCCCCCGGGAGGGGTAGGCCCGCCATGGAATGGTAGTCCTCCAGGAGGAAAAGGTGTGTTGGATGGTGGTTTCCCTCCAGCCGATTGTGTTTGGCCAGCAGGGATCTGTATTCTTGGGTGAGTAGATGTGATGGGTCCATCATTACGACAGACTTGTGCTGGTGTAGTAGTAGGGTTAACAACCCGATCGATTGGGTGACTCATGGTTTGACCGGATGGTCCTGTTTCACTAGGAGGGTTATCAGGATGGAACGGTTGTCAAAAGGACTTGAAATGTTCATAGAGATCGCGTCCCGATGAAGTCCTCCAAATAGAACGAGCGGGTGTGGAATTGGTATTTACTGCAGTGCGAGGATGAATAGGAGTCCTATATTCCTCACCAAAGATTGGTTCCGTGGATCCCATATATGTTTCGGTAAAAATCCTCTCTGGTAATCGTGGGACCTCTTCATCTATGACGTTCCCAAGGGAGTCTAAACAAAGTAAAAGTGACTCGAGAGGGGTCACTGAAGCGGGATTTGAAATCGTAACAAAAGCGCCTTCCGAGTTATCTAACGGAGGAGCAATAGCACTTTCAGTGTCAGATGGATTTTCTACATCTCTACAGTGGTCATCTTCGGGAGGGTTAGGAGGTAAGGGATAATAGCCTTCTGGAGGCAGCCCTTGCATCCTACGTGATAGGCGAAGACCTTGATCATCTACGGGCTCAATTGTGGAAAAAGGCAGAACACACTGAAAATCTAGGGCCAACTAACAAAAAGAAACAACATACGCTAATAGAAATCTAAGAATCACAACCAAGCAAACATGGCCTTCTTTTGATGACAGTACTAGTTGGTGATGAAATCCAACGTAGCATGATCAAGTCCAGAANAGAAGGGGCGGGGATAGGGTGGAACAGTTACAATGGCGACCTGCTTAACGGACTTACGCCTTGGTGCAAGATTCCACACAGTAATTGTGGATTTACCCTCCAAGGAGCCCGAGTGATTTTGACCAATGTCTTCCCCAGGTACAGTGAGACTTCCCGTCACCATCACCTTGTGTAAGACCTTAAATATTATGGCCTCTAAGGTTACCAATTCGTAGTCATCCCCTAGGCGGGAACAGCCGACAGTCCGATCAGAACGTACAGGCAGGGTATCGAGCCCGAAATCGACTAAAAGGCTTCCACACAGTAATTGTGGATTTACATCAAAGTGATCCCCATAATACGATCTAACCACCACAATCAGTTAAACCACGGAGGGTTAGTCCCCATAGCTCACCCGAATGCAACCTCATGCATAACCCCTGTGTTAGAGGGGGATCCCAGGCAGACTTATAGGATAATTGGATTTGACTCTCCCTAACTCAGGATGCTAATGTTTGTTTTGGAAACTTTGGAGAGTTATGCTCACAGCCTAATCCAAAGTACTAAGCCTAGTCTATTGTTGGTGGAGGATCCTAGAAAAGAAAAAGTTCTAGATAATTTTTAATTAGCGTTGATTTTATGGTTGTTCTTTACTCAGAAGGGGTGCATGGAAGTGAAACAGATGGAATTATGAATTAGTCCCAAAAATGCATCAAGTATGATAAGCAGTCATTTATTTTCGATGAACATCTATCTAAGGGAGAGAGAGAGTTCTTTTCACCAACAAGCACTAATAAGGAATGTCCTCAAACAATTCTTTTTCTCAATCAAATCCTGATGTGACGCTAAAACTTTTGAGATACCTTCTAATATGCACAATCAATCATGAAGATGCTTTTTCATTGTTTGTATATGAATAATGATCACTACAATACAATGCTTGTCTTGCTAATTACCTTCTTGGATGAATGAAAATCAAACTAGTACAAGCAAAAGTCATACAAACAACACACCCTTTCGTTGCAATCAAAAAGAAAAGTGGAAGAAAAGAAACAATCAAAGAGAAAACAAAATTCAAACCCAAAAGAAAAATTTGAAGAACAATGACCTTAACTAAAATCAAGATGAAGAGATCTGTAGGCCTTTGATGACCTTCACCGGGGTTTTTACTCAGTTAATCAGAGAGAAAGACAATGCATGGGTTTCGAACTCCAAACAATAGAAAAACTCAATACCAATAGTGGAGAAGGCAATAAAATCTGAGTAGTATGATGTTTATTCTTAGAAAATATAGATGTCAAGGTTGGAAGGGAAGAAGCATTGGCTCACAGGGTTACCCAGCAAGAGAGGTAGAGACAAAAACCTTGAAAAAGGCAATTCTGGAAGTTTTTTGGCCAAAAGAGGGCTAGCGCTCTGTTGCCAAAGGCAAGGAGCATTATAGCACTCTATGTAAGGCTATGGGGGAGCACTGGCGCTCTGTTAACACAAGGACAAAGGCGCCAGGTTTAAAATTTCCCAAAAATGTCAAAAAAATCCTAAAATTGCAATTCAAACTTGACAATTAGGCTGAGTATGATGGGGTGGGGAGCCAATCAGCTCATGAAACCAATCAAAAGAGGAGTGAACCAGGCCTGAAACAATCAAGGGGTAGAAAAATTTCAATGAGGAGAAATCAAAACAAGAAATTTCGATTTGAGGCTATCTCCCAAGTATGGTTGCCAGTTTCTGTTGTAGGAAAATCTCCCTACGGATAGGTAGATTGCCTCTAAGAGCTTGACCCTAACTCTAGAAAAAAAATGCTTAACGTGGACATTGACTTCCTTTCAAATCTATCTAAGCTAACACATGAGAAGGAAGGAGAACAGAGGTACCTCTTTATCGTTGTTTGTCCCTGGACGCTCCGAGTTGCGCTCCGATCCTTTGCTCCTCACTGAGTTCTGTGGACAAACAAGATAAAACCACTTCCTACTCTATCGATGTTAGCTCGATCAAATCTATCTATTAATGATAATTTTATGTAACATCAGACACAAACTAGAAAGAAACAAGCCAAGCATGTCATATTAATGAGAATAACGACAACAGTACTTACAATCATAGATGCGAATGTGACAGCTTCGTCGAGTCCTCTTCATCTAACCCTTTCTCAAAATATCCACAACCAGGATAACAACAACTTCACTGATCACTCTCCTTTGGCTGACTGTGTGTTTCCTATGAGATCATAGGTTTCATGCTAGCAATTCTTCCCCCTTTCCACCATCATAGAGATTTCTTATATAGGTTAAGAGGAGCTTAACCTCTTGAGTTATCTTTAGAACAAGTTGAGGAACCTCCTCCTTATATCAGGGATCTCCTGATGAAACCAAGAATTCGAATGCAACTGCCTTCTAATCTTGAAATATCCTCTCCTTATTCTCCTCAACGGGCCAACAATTGCCTCAGATTAGGTAGTGCTCCTGCAAAAGGGGCATCAGAGCATTGTAGCGCTCTCTGAGAAGCTTAAGGTAAGTGCCAGTGCCCTAAAGGTGGATAACTCTCCTTCAGAGGGGGTAGGGGAGCATTATAACGCTCCCTGAGCCCTTATAGGGGAGCACCAGCGCTCCCTGGACTGATTTAGGGGAGCGCTAACCCCCAAAACCTTTGATTGAAAGCCCCTCTCAGGTGTCAAGAGTTCTTTGACTCTAGTTAATCAATTCCTCTTCTCAAAATCAAGTATATGAGATGTTTTAAGTGCCTCCTTAGTGTCGTTGGGATGGTGGTATGCTCGAACATCATTTGCAACACTTGTGAACAACTTGTGACACTTGCAAAAGTTGTAAGGAAGATGCGACACTTATGAAAATTGAGAGGAATATGCGACACTTATCCAGTTGAGTAATTTTGACGTGTAACAATGAGAACTTGGCTGTACAAGTTGACCTTCTCCTCTTGTGAGTTTCAACCTTGTGAGCATCAGAAAACAAAACACTTGCAAATAATCAAGTCTTCAAAAACCTATGCTCTGATACCAACTTGATCTAAAAATGAAGAAGACTTGTTTACTTGAAATTATTTGCAAGATTTAATTCATGTGTTAAAATGCAAATGGATCAAATTTGCAACACAATCTTTTATATAAATTACTCATTCAATATGCATATAAACAACAGCCGTAAATAGTGAATAGAAAACACATAACACAACAAATGATAAAGGAGTTCACCCCTCTCTTGGGCTACATCTCCTGGTCTAGCTTCTAATGGATCTTTTGTATTATTTGCTCAATGTGCTCAAATATGTGCTTTATAATGCTCAAAATGCCAAATAGATGGCTCCAATGGCTCCATAACATCCAAAAACCCCTAGCTGGGCTTTTTCGGCACCTCATTTGGCCAAAAATTGAAGAAGATAGGCTTCCTGGAAGTTCCCCTTCAAACTTCTTATCTCTGGATCGCCAAAATGCACCCTTGTTGGCTCAACCTAGCCCCCACATGCATTTATGTGGAAAAACCCAGTACCGGGCGCAACCGCACAACCGGTAAAAACTGTAGGATGGTTATGGGCACGCCTAACCCCTAAATGCCAAGGGTATGGTCACAAAGGTCACCATGTGACCGCGTGCTTAACTGAAAAGGGCCAAGGTTCAAAGAGAGAATGTACAATGGACAAGTGGCGGTGTGTTATAACCATTCAAACCAAATACAAAACCATGTGCGCATGCCAATGGTGGTCGTGGTACCCATTGTATGTTCATATGGATATGGTCGTGCGACCGAGGGCTGGGGATAAGCCCTAGCCCGGACCCCCGTGCCAACAGTACATAACTCAAACTTAAATATATATTAAACCATATATATAAAAAGCAATACAATGTGGTATGTTGGCAGTGCAGACTTTGCAAAGGTTTGTACCGGTGGGGAGGTCTGGTGTTTGATCCACACGAACTTCCATAAATTTTAAAGCATCAACCAATAACAAGGTGCCATGTGGCAGCCCACGACTAGGCCACGTGAGACCAAACCATTGGACAGAAAATGCCATGTGTCAGCAGACTATTCATCCACCTAACTGCCAACTGTCTACCACTCAGATCTGCCACCTATCGTATGGACCTGCCACGCGTCGTACGGACTACCATGTCAACATCT
>JASDQU010820022.1:67464-79470 GCA_032191745.1 Picea mariana
CATTCTCTGTCATGCCATGGCTTGTCATGCCATGCCTTTTCATGCCATGTCATGCCTTCACTTGCCATGCCTTCACTTTCCATGCCTTGCCTTTCATTTCCTTCACTTTCCTTGTCATGCCTTGCCATGCCTTGCCATGCCTTGTCATGCCATGCCTTGCCATGCCTTGTCATGCCATGCCTTCACTATTCATGGCATGCCATCCTTTGACATGCCTTCACCTGCTATGCATTTTCATGCAATGACTTCACTTTCCATGCCTTCACTTTCCTTGCCTTGCCATGCCATGTATAGCCTAACAAGTTATTAAATTGTCAAACATATGTAATAAGCATTGAGAAAAACCCTAGTGTCGGAGATACTCCAACCAACAGTTTTTTGGTCGACAGAATGATAGCGTAGGGGCCCAACTAGTTGAACCTCGATTCTTCGAATCCAATACAATTGACAGTTCATGCATTCGAGTCTCGGTTTGATTTTTATTGTGATTTCTAACTCGCCTCATCAATTCATTCAAGGACAAGTGGCCAATTTGGTCTGGGGCCATAAAATCTAAAATGAGCAGCATTACGGAGTTTCGTAAGATCCCACAAGTTTGTTTGTCCAAGGCCCATGTGACTACACTATCCAAAAATGTCTGACATAATGCTCTTGAAAATCGACCTCCTCTTCAGAAAATGCATCATGCCTCATTGACCAAAACCATAGTGCCAAATATACTCCAACAAATGGTTTTCCAGTAGATGGAATGATAGTGTAGGGAGCCCACTAGCTAAAACCCAGTGCTCAAGACCCAATGCAATTGATGGTTCATGTATCCGAGTCTCGGTTTGAGTTTTATCACGAGTTGCAACTCGACTCCTCAAGCCATTAAGGGACATGTGGCCAATTTGGTCCAGGGGCATAAAATCCAAACCGGGCGACATAGCATAGTTTCGTAAGCTCCCACAAGTCTATTTGGTCAAGGCCAATGTGAATACACTAGCCAAAAATTCTCAACACAGTGTTCTTTAAAATCAACCTGCTCTTCAGAAATTGCACTATGCCTCATTGACCAAAACCCTAGTGCCATAGATACTCCAAAAAATGGTTTTTGGTTGATGAAATGATAGCAGAGGGGCCCCACTAGCTGAAACCCAGTGCTTCGGATAAAATACAACTGACGGTTCATGCATCTAAGTCCCGGTTTGAGTTTTATCTTGATTTGCAACTCACCTCCTCAAGTCATTAAGGGACATTTGGCCAATTTGGTCTGGGGATATAAAATTCAAACCGAGCAGCATAGCAGAGTTTCGTCAACTCCCACAAGCCTATTTGGACAAGGCCCACATGAATACAATAGAAAACAATACTCGACATTGTCTTCTCTAAAACCAACCTCCTCTTCAGAAATTGCACTATGCCTCAATAACCAAAACTCTAGTGCCACAGATACTCCAACAAGTGGTTTTTCAGTCGATGGAATGATAGCATAGGGGCCCCACTAGCTAAAATCGGGTGCTACGGATCCAATTCAATTGAAGGTTCATGCATCCGAGCTTCGATTTCATTTTTATCGTGAACTGCAACTCGCCTCCTCAAGCCATTCAGGGACATGTGGCCAGATTGGTCCGGGGGCATAAAATCCAAAACGAGCAGCATAACAGAGTTTTGTAAGCTCCCACAAGTATGTTTGGCCAAGGTCCATGTGACTACACTAACTAAGAAAACCTAACACACTGTTCTTGAAAATCAACCTCCTCTTCAGAAATTGCACTATGCCTCATTGACCAAAACCCTAGTGCCATAGATACTCTAACAAATGGTTTTTCGATTGATAAAATGATAGAGGAGGGGGCCCACTAGCGGAATCCTGGTGATTTGGATCCAATGCAACTGACGATTCATGCATCCAAGTTCCGGTTTGAGTTTTATCATGAGTTGAAGCTCGCCTCCTCAAGCCATTCAAGGACATGTGGCCAATTTGGTTTGGAGGCATAAAATCCAAACCAAGAAGCATAATAGAGTTTCGTCAACCCCCATAAGATTATTTTTCCAAGGCCCACATGAATACACTAGCCAAAAATACCCGACACAATGTTCTTGAAAATCAACCTCCTCTTCAGAAATTGTATTATGCCTCATTGACCAAAACCCTAGTGCTGGAGATACTCCAACAAATGGTTTTTTGGTTGAAAGAATGATAGCATAGGGGACCCACTAGCTGAAACCCAGTGCTCCGGATCCAATGCAATTGACGTTTTGTGCATCTAAGTCTCGGTTTTTATTTTATTGCGAGTTGTAACTCGCCTCCTCAAGCCATTCAGGGACATGTGGAAAATTTGGTTCGGGGGAATAAAATCCAATACGAGCAACATAACAGAGTTTCATAAGCTCCCACAAGTCTGTTTGGCCAAGGCCCACATGAACACACTTGTCAAAAATGCCTGACATAGTGTTCTTGAAAATCAACCTCCTCTTCAAAAATTGCACTATGCCTCATTGACCAAAACCCTAGTGTCATAGATACTCCAACAGACATTTTTTCGATCAAAGAAATGATAGCGCAGGGGCCCCACTAGCTGAAAACCGGTGCTCCATATCCAATGAAACTGATGGTTCATGCATCTGAGTCTTGGTTTGATTTTTATCGTGAGTTGTAACTCGCCTCCTCAAGTCATTCAGGGACATGTGGCCAATTTGGTCTGGGGGCGTAAAATCCAGATCGAGTAGCATAATGGATTTTCGTTATCTCTTGCAAGTCTGTTTGGCCTAGGCCCACACGACTAAACTAGCCAAAAAGACCTGACATAGTGTTCTTGAAAATCGACCTCCTTTTTCAGAAATTGCACTATGCCTCATTGACCAAAACCCTAGTGCCGAAGATACTCCAACAAATGGTTTTTTGATCAACAGAATGATAGCATAGGGGCCCCTCTAGCTGAAATCCGGTGCTCCGAGTCCAATGCAACTAATGGTTTCTGCATCCGAGTCTCAGTTCGTGTTTTATCGCGAGTTGAAACTCACATCCTCAAGCCATTCAGGGACATGGTACCAATTTGTTCTGAAGATCAACAACAAGTACATTTGATCCAAGAAATATCCTATTGACTTCAAAATCCCTAAAAATCCTAATGGGGTCCAAATATCATGCCTATGGACACCTTTCCACTCTTACTACTTGAATAAAATTTCTATGAAAGAAACATGAGAGACTTCAAAGTTCACACATTTCAAGAGCCTAATGATAGCTAGAAGACTCAAGTTCATAAGCAAGATATAAGACAAGAGGAAAAGAGGTAATTGAAGGCATCAGTGGTTGACTTCTTAGACATATACCTCCTTAGAAAATTAAGGATCAATATATTTTTTGACTTCACTAAACAAACAACCTAGATTAAAAATCAGCTTCCATGCAAAGTTAGCTTGACAACTTTCAAAATTATAACAAGAGTAAGATGAATAATATGGAGGGTTGTACTCTAGGTATTACTTCATCTTATTTCTAGAGAATTTTTACTTAGTATTATCTTGTTAAGTACCAAGTACTTGAATACAAAAACACCACCAATATTCAAAGGAACAATATATAAGAACCACACTTTTATTATATGAAAACCCTTGAGGTAGGGAAACACCATACAATGGATTTTATTATGGAAGGGATCCTCTCATGTTCACTTTCCTCTTCGAGGGGGATTACTCCTATTGAGCTACCGCTCCAAATACAATACTTATGTTCATATCCCATTACATTGCTTGAACCCCTTTATATAGTGCTACCAACAACCTAAGATCATTCTAGAGGAGGAACCTTCTAGAAGTAGAACCTTCTAATAAGTCATCTTACATTTATTATATCTAGCTACCATAGTGGGTCTTATTTAATAATATAGTGGATCTAGTCCACCTTACATTGAGTGTCCTCCACTATTATCACTATGGGCCCTCCAGCCCCCCCACTATCTCTCTAGATACCTAAAATTTCACCCCCCTTATAAAGCGTTGTCCTCAATACTTTTTATGAGGGTGTACAACCATATACCAGGGTCCCATGGATAAGTGTGGACCATAGTGCTGAAGTAGACTAGAGAAC
The DNA here is from genome assembly GCA_032191745.1 of Picea mariana. Taxonomy (NCBI): domain Eukaryota; kingdom Viridiplantae; phylum Streptophyta; class Pinopsida; order Pinales; family Pinaceae; genus Picea; species Picea mariana. The sequence goes on from JASDQU010820022.1 coordinate 71,540, forward strand.
CAAGGTCCCATGTAGAAATGAAAGCCACCATGCTAAAGTAGTCCAACCACCATTGTAAACCAGGGTCATATGTCTGAGTGCTCATGCGAACTCCATGTAGAAGGTATTGAAACCCAATAACCAACTAAAAATGATGCTCCAAAGAATGACACCTATCATGTGGATCCAAAATAAGAAGATTCATCCACATAGTGGGAAAGGGTCATAGTTGAATATGAAAGGAATAATACCACTGTAGAATATGCAGGTTGGACACTAGTAATCATAATTGGCTCCGTATTTTTCACATTGAGGTTCTCTCCAAAAGGTGGAGTAGATTCATCAAATAAAATATGAAAGTGGTTGTCATCCAAAAAATGAGAACTATCCATATGCCAAGCATCACAATCAACCTCAAAATCATACCAAGTATATACTTCTTGATTGTATTCAGCCCTGATGTCTTCCATAAGATATCTCTCTTGTAGCAGAGCCAATGACCATTGACTATTGTGATAACTATCTGTTTGGTCATGTAGACTAACCTTGATGCCTTGCAGGTGGTCATGCATATCGGCTTTGAGGGCTTCAATATGCCGTAACATTTCCCTGTGTTGAGAGTGCATATCCATTGGAAACACCTCATGTAATGTACAAAAAGAAAAATATTAAAATAATGTATCCAATGGAATTTATCTGGTAGCAATATAAACACCTTGTGCAAAGTTATGAACTCTACAACCTTGCTGCTATCACAAAAAACCCCCCAAAATGATTGATTTTAAATCAGCGATATCTTCACTTTGAGAGCTCCGATTTGGGTGATTGTTTTTTTAAATCAACTATTTTTGAAATAGGAACTTAGATCTGTAATTTGTTTTAGAAAATTCGACCTCCATGTGCTACAAAAATAAAATAAAAACCAGTGTCGCCGCCCACGGAAAAACCCTAAAAATTGTAGATTGTAAAACTTCAATAAGTTTACTTCCCGGACTCCGTTTCGGATTTTTTTTTTTAATGGAGTGTTTTGATTAGAGGAACTCATATATACAACCAATTTCAGAAGATTGTGCACAGAAATACACATAAATCATCTGGAATGTCGCGGCCCTCTTTGGTTTCTCCGAAAAAAAATGCAAAAATAGAAGAAAAAAAATTTCCCACAATTCTTGCCAAGGAAAGTTCCCTGATACCAATTGTTAAGTACCAAGTAAATATACAAATATAATCACCACAAATATTGAATATACAATAGATACATAGAGAAATATAGAAGAAACCACACTTTTATTATAAGAAAGACTTTGAGGTAGGGCAACACCATACAATAGATTTTATTATGGAAGGGATCCTCTCCTGTTCACTTTCCTCTTCGAGGGCACATCCTCCTATTGAGATTCCTCTCAAAATACAATACTTCTCTTCATATTCCATTATATTTGTTGAACCCCTTTATATAGTACTACCAACAACCTAAGATCATTCTAGAGGAGGAACCTTCTAGTAAGTCCTCTTACATTTATTATATCTAACTACCATAGTGGGCCTTATTTGATAATATAGTGGATATAGTCCACCTTAAATTGAGTGGCCTCCACTATTATCACTATGATCTTTTCGGGTCCCCCACTATCTCTCTAGGTACCTAACACTGACCTCATCAGGGACATGCACTAAAAACGACAAGGAGCAGACTGCTCTGATACCACTGATCTAGATTTATGAGTGGAATGAAATGAAAGAATAGATATATAAAATTAACACAAAGATACAGTGACTAATAACATAGATACAGTAAAACTTGACTTCTATTAAATAAGAAATATGTTGAAACTGTAAAATGCACACTGAAACAAGCTTGCTAGAATGGTGGCGGCTTATCTCTGAGAAGAGATGTGATGACTATGCTCATTTACAAGAAGATGAGTACAATGAGGATCCAAAGACCTTTTTACATCAAACATGAATTCCAAAACCATAGACATCAAAAAACCTAACCCTGGGAGATGAAGCGCCAAAAGTCATGTGGGTTCGTTGGGGTATGTTGGTACATCAACTTCTCGGGGTCATAACTTTTTCATACGATCTTCATTTTAGGTGCATGATATCTCGTTGGAAATTTCTATCTGAGGACTACACATTATTCCATCACACTCTAAATCTACTTACAGTGTGACTGTGGTGGGCCCAAAAAACATTGTTTAGGGCCTCAAAACGGACCTGGACGTTTAGGACCTGAAAACCTAGAAAAAAAATGCCAAGATAAAAACTGTAACTGCCAAGATGAAAGTTGTATGCGAGCCAGTTGGAAGAGGTGGGTGGCCACCGATATCCACTTGGATCAATAAGTGTTATTATTTGTTATGTTTATGCATGTATATTGTTGATATAATTGTTGTGCAATTTACTCTGAGTTATATTTGGTTATTATTATTGTTTGTTATGAGAAAAATGATGTATATAAATCCCTGTTTATTTGGATGAATGTTGTTGTATGCTATTTGGTTGTTTCTATGCAAATTTAAGCAATTGTATTTACATTTATAAGTAGCATAGACAATTGCATGAGTTAGAATGTCATGGTGTGTGTTATTTCTGCATTTTGATTTAGTACTAGAAATTTGTATTGGGTCGTTTATGTAGTGATGTGACCCAGTTGGATGTCAGGTAAGTTACAAAACATGTTATGTTTTGTTGCCTATGCTCTTTGATTTTAAAATTCCCCTTTTTTCTTTTAATTTCCCCTTCCCTCGGATATGTTTATTCATTGGATTGATATACATTTGTTGTGGTTCAAGCAATTTTTATAATTTATTGTCAATATATGTGTTATTTCATGAATTATCTCTCGCTTTACTCATGTTTTACTTATCATGCTAGATTTTTTTCTTTCTTATGCCATGTCAAAGTAACTATATTCAAATTCATATAATTGATTATTTGTTTTATTTTTATCCTTTGAGGTTTCTACCTATCAAACACTCTAGCCGTAAATCATAGCCATGGAATAGAAAGTGTTAGGAGTATTGCAAAATGATTTACAAATTTACTATTTTTGTATACACTTATAAAATCACAAGTAATGAAGGAAATTGTTCAGCAACAATTATCCAAATTATATTTTTGTTTGTAACCATGATCCTATGCCTCTAGTCTATCATTTTGTGGAATACCAACCTAGAGTGACTTTTGAGTCACAGTTTAATATTCTTGGATGTACAAGATAGTTTTCAATGTTTTGGATACATATTTAAGATTTTCTTTATGGAGCACTACAATAACTTTAGGTGGAGGATTCAAAATTTCAAGTAATTAGGAAATATGTTCAATTCACAAAACTAAATCCTATGAATGCTTATGTGTTATTGTGTACGTTATGTTGGACATATTGTCATTGATATGTTGTCATTGATGTCAACAGTCAATGTCATTGTGACGTGATCATGAGTTGCCATTGATGACAAAAGTATAATAGTTAGTAGAGAATGAAAATGTCAAACAATATACAGTTGGAATTAGTGTCAGGATGGCCAATAAGGTCTGTCCATGTGTAATGACGGGTCAATGATGGAAAAAGAATGCAGTAGAGAAACAAGGTTAATCTCAGGAGGAAAAATATACTAAAGATCGGCAAAAGAAAATTACCTTAAGGCTGAAGAAATTCGTGATTGTTCTTGATCACGATAGGATCAACAATGATCCTATGATCAAAGCTCAAGAGAGATAGCACTACAGAAATCCCATAGGATAAAATATTTCTGAACAAGGGAAAACTTTATAAAAGATCAAGAAACAGGAACCATTCATGCAGAATTCGGATGCAAACCTGATCGTTGGATCATAGAGGAAACCTGCGTAAAGAAGGAAAACAATAATGTTCGTTGATGTAGAATTTGGGACAAATCAGTACCGTCAGATTGAGGGTAAGTCAGAAGAATTAGATATCAACTAACACATTTACAGCAGGACCTTCGAAAGGTATCACATTCATTGGATTAAAGATGAGTAGAACAACAGTCAACTTCGGCGCTGACCACTCTGGAGAAAAGAAGCCCATAAAGGGTAAGAATACCCGAAGGTCAAAGTCTCGAAGTAGACATGAGTCATCCGATCCAATGAATACTTCGGATAATATATTAATCGTTGGATCGAGTAAAGTGGAAGGTGTTAGCATCAGAAGTCACTCCTGGATTGCGGTAGAAGCGGACCCTAATGCCCATCAGTTTATGTCACAAATAATTTAATGGGGGTGGTCGAATCGATGGATACCCAAGAAGATATCACTTTAACTCAGAAACCTGGGCCTAGTATGTAAAAACAGAAGAGGTCTTGATCTAACTTCCATCAGTGGGTTGATTATAAAATGATCAGATGGAAGACTTGATAGGAGAAGTGAACAAGAATGCTTTGGGCATCAGAACTTTCGACAGCTTGAGGAGGAAAAACTTAGAAGACAAGATCCTCTTGGTTCAGAGTTTCAGGGAACTGAAAGGTGACTTGACTGGATCTTCCAATTCCAAGTCATTCAGCATTGAGAAAATACAAGAACTGATTAGAAACAGTGCAACTATCACAGTGATCTAACCTACATCATCATATAACAATGCAACTCGACTGGATCCTCCAATTCTGAGCTGTTCTAACACAGTGTTAATAGAGAGATGGAAAGAGGCTAACATTCATTAGACAAGAAGTCTCAAGTGCCAATACATAACCAGAGCAACCAACACTTCATCAAACTTTACAATTGAGAACCTAGCTCAACCATTGACCCTTTACAAAAATGGAAAAATTGCCTACATATACCCAAAGAAAAACAACAACAACAAAAATGAGACACTGCATTAAAAACAATGTGTCTGCATGTCTACTGGCAGTCTGTGCATGCAGTCTCTGAACGATCGTGCACTTATGAAAGAAACAATCAGACTCCTGACAGCCCTACAAATGAATCGACATGCCTTTAATACTTTGCCGAAATGTCCATTTATAGTGGAAACGATGTCTAACCACCAACAACAACTTCAATAACTGCTTCCTTGGGATCAGGAGTAGCCTTGGTCAACTCTACCTTTTGGGACGTGGAGGTCTTCTCACGGTGCCACCTGTATACGCCAACTATCTGCTTGGAAAGATTTGTAGGTAGGGGTGATGAAGGGGGCACATGATGGTGCATGAACGAAGTTCATACGGGGATGATTTGGCATGCTCGACGTGGAAAGGGGAAGGGGAGTGATGAATGAGACACATGGCAAAAGGGAGGATACAAGAAAAAGATAAAAGGTTATGGGATATAATTGGTAGAGGGGAGACACATCACTTATGGCAGGATGACGTGGAAGGGAGCGGGACAGATGTCGAAAGATGAAGGGGAGCGGAAGGAAGTGGACCATGTCATGCAGACAATTGGAGAATAGATGGCAGGATAGAATATGGCACAAGAGGCGACACGATAGGAGGGGGCCCCATGACAATACCACTCCATTTCGGACCCCCCCCTTATTAATGGCAGAATGGCAAAGGGGATCCAGAATCGTTTGAGCGTCATTGATCTAGGCACCTCAATCTTGACCATTGAGAGATGTGTGCCCAATTCCGGACCCCCCCCCCTCCGTTAAAAGTAGAACGATGAGGGGGCTCTGGAATGAAACTTTGGCTGTAGATCTAGGCGGGCAGATCTTGACTGTCCAAATCTTCCTATTCGTTAAAATAACGCACCAACCTTTTAAAACTTTGGGATAAATGGGTTTTCCAAATCTCTCTTTTCGCCCAAGGGGACGCTTCTTTTAGGAAAATACCCCATACATGATTATGTGCTAATAGAAGGATAGGATAAGAAAATACCAAGGTCTAAGCCCCAGAGTCACAAGTTCTCGTCAACTGTCGGATCTGGAAAAACACTAGACCGTTGATCTATTCAAAGTGTGCCAAGGTAGCAGTGGTCAAACATTGACGCTGATCAACTCCGATGGAAATTAGAACAAAAATTACTTGGACCCCCGAAGTGAATAAGGACCATCAGATCTGGACAATACATGATCATCATTGGATCAGAATAGTGGTCAACTCGGCACTGACCACTTCGGCAAAAATGGGTTGAGAACATCTAAATTCACCTGAAGCGCTGAAGTACGAAGTCATTCTCAATCGTCGATCTGAGATACATTTCAGGATTTATGACAATCGTTAGATATAGGAGGAGAACATGTGCCACATGAGGAGATCCATGTTAGCAAGACTACATCAGCAAGGACATGTTGCACAATCAGATGATGACAAGTGTCAAGGTACAGTTTCCATTTTAGATATGCGTAAGTCATGAATCTAAGTGACACGTGGCATCCACTCGATTAGTTCCACGTGAACAAGTGATGTCAATAGCTACATCACTCCAGGAGTATGTGCTTCGACAGTTCTACCACCAGCAAATGCCCGAAGTCCTGAGGTAAAACAAGGACCGTCCACCCAACTATAGATTAAGTCATAATTGTTGGATTAGCAGTGGAAGGATAGAGAAAGAGTAAATCTCGAAGTAATGCTAATCGTTGATATACTTCAGGAGGGTTCTCAACCATTGATCAAGCATAGTGGAAGGATAGTGTAAGAGGAGGTGTTAACTGACAACAAGCAGTCATCACTACTTTATGACTTATTCGGTAGGTAATCACTCCGAAGGGATTGCACTATCTCAGAGTTTGAATATCTTAGAGTCCCAAAATCTCCAAAGTTTCAGAGTAAATAACATACATACATCTCAACGTCCAATTAAAACACGATCGTTTATTTTGATAAGTGATTAAGCACATGTTTGGCTTAACACCTAGCCACCATCTGTGGTCATACTGAAGTTCCGAAGTGAACGATGACCGTTCATCGTGCAAATGAAATATAGATCATTTGATCTATTTCGGTGAAATATACTCTAGGAGGTTTAATGATTGCAAAGATTGGACATCGCTGAATGTTGAAGTCCCGAAGTAAATAGTGGTCATCCATCTCTTCGTGTAAATTAAAAACATGGTCGTTGATCTTGATAAGTGATCAAACACTCACTTGTCCTAGCACCTGGTCACCAACAGCGACCGTATGGAATAGAGAAATAAGGGTAAAAGAAGAGGCAATGCTTAAATCAATCAGCCCGTGGTTTTGCACATATGGTCACATGTAAATGGTTTGAAGGAAGCGCCTCATAAAGACTTCATTTCTACAAACAGCTTAAGGTCTATAGACTAATTCGATATAGATTTAACACCAAAACAATATAGATAATCGGTAAAAATATCGAATATGATCTGTTGGTGAACTGAGGACGTAGCATAAGCAGGAGAATGATATAATGAGTCGATCCATGTCTTTGATCAACTCATGAAGATAAAAGAACTGAAACATAGTCATGATTAAAAGAGAGTTAAATCATGAGCATTATGAATAAAGGATAAAAGGAAAAATAATATTATTTAAAGTTTAATATTATCATTTAAATGAAAAGGTACAATGGTTCAAATATCAAAAGACACAATGCTTCAAATTCACACCAGTTCGAAGACTATATAAACAAGAAAGAAAGGTGAGAAGAAAGAGTGTATTTGAATTTGTTGAAGTATATATATTTATATATAATGGATTGAATGAAGGTTCATTCTATTAGGTTGGTGCTTGTTTACAAGTTGGGTCATGTATGAGGATTGGATTCCTCACATCTCAGTTGGATCTAAGATCAACAAGTTGGGACTTGTTATGAGGGTTGGATTCCTCATTTCTCAGTTGGATCTGAGAACTACAAGTTGGGTATTGTAACAGAGAGATGGGTCTCTCATAGTTGCTTGAAGTTTAATATATTCAAAGATTGATCTTATGTATTCATTCAAGTTAAATAAATAAATAAAATATTTATTATTTTATATATTGTTTGAGAAAATGAAATAAATATATGTTGTTCAGTTAATTTATGA
>JASDQU010820023.1:19908-31757 GCA_032191745.1 Picea mariana
TGGTTGAAGTAGTTAAACCAACTCATTAGTTAAGTTAACTAAAAAACTCAACTAACTTTAGTTAGGGGGAAAAGTAATAATTATAATAAGGGTCATAAATAAATAATAACTAGTAGGTGGGACCCCTTGTGACTCCCTTTAGTTCATAACAATTATAACAATCATAACATAACCACTAGTTAAGCAAAACACACCTCCTTGTGTCTCTCATCAACGTATTTACTTTTGGCAATTTTAACTCATGAAATTCGAAATTATTTCAAAAATAATACTCATATATCCAAAATAAAACATGTTGTCCAAAGATCCATAAGTCAATTGTCATAAAACAATAGATAACATAAAACTCAAAAGCCATATCTCTCAGTCTATGATGCAACTCTTCCTTGGTTGCTGTTGTCACCTCTTGATTTTCCTGAAAATGCCTTTGGCTATGCAGAGCCTTTAGGCTTAACCTCGCTAATCATGTGGGAACAATTGTCCCTCAAATGCATCCCAAAGGACACGAATTTATCAGAGTCATTGGAGTGTGAGGAAGGGGCAACAATGACTTTTCTTTTATCAGGTGCATGGTGGGCTTCAGTCTTCAATCTCTTGCCAACATGGGAGGATTGCACTGGCGAGTGGTTAGGGGCAGCTTGGACAATGGGGTTCAAAGGTGGAGGAGAAGGCAAGGACAAGTTGGGCCAACCACAATGTTGGGAGACTACCGGGTGGACAATCTCCTGCCATCCATCATTTTCATGGACCTCAGGTTGTAAGGAGACATGAGGAGGTACATGGATACCGGGGGCTTGCGGGGCTTGGAAAGGAGGCCTTTCAGGCCTAGGTCGGACTATTCCCTACCCAATCCAATCAAATAATTCTACATGAAACATTTGGCCAACCTCTTCTGAATCAATGTCAAAATGTATAGAGAACCCAAGCCTTCTTGGGCCTCAGTTCCAGTTACCTCTACCTCTGTTTCCTCGGCCATGGCTTCCTCGACTGAAAAAACTTATTTTGCATGTGTAATCAATTAGAAAATAGTCTTTTAAATAACCATGCATGACAACTCTTAAAAATACGAAATAGTTTTGGCTCAGAATGTATCAGGCTCATGCAATCTAATCCATACAAATTGTTTTACTGTTAATCAATGAGCAGGGGGGTGAAACAGGGTTCAGGGATACATCAGGGGTTTGTATTGAGCGAAAATATGATATAATGAAAGGGGAGAAGAAATGGTCACTGCTCAATGACAACAACAATCAACTGTAAAGCAAACCAATAAAACCTCACTGCAATCACCCAAGACACTGCCACTTTCTTCCAATTTAACACATAAATCCTCTTGACTGTAATCAATCTCAGAACAGGGGGTGAAAAAATGAATATGGGATATGTGAAGGGTTTGTAATTAGTGGAAAATGAGATAATGGAAGGGGAAGATAATGATTATTGTTCACGAAATTAATCAAGTGATCCATAAAACATTTTGCAGTAAGAATAGATGCACCAACCAACAATCATCATGACCGAATAACAATTACTATGTATTTAACTAGTTCACTGTCCAATAATCAAATATCCAACATAGTGCCATCACAACACAGTAAGTATCCCACATAATTTGTAAGAGGTTTCGTTCCTTTTATTCACACACTCTGCATTTTATAACAATTTACGAATAGTACATAATTACAATCTGTAACTATCAAGGTCAACCACTTCCCATGCATTTCTTCAATCCACAACTATCCTCAAAGTCATGTTTTCAAAACAATAATGAAGTCAGTATTACTGCAGTAGATCCCATCAAAATGCAATGATATTCGTTAACATATATATGCAGTAACCAAAAATAATCAAGATAAAATTGCCATGCCTGAAATGACAATTAATCATACAACCAACATCCATCATTTAGACACAAGCTATACACAGGGTAATTTGCCCAGGCAACGCAATTCTGCCACTGTAAAAGAAAACAACTCAATGTGACTTAAAATCTGGGCCACCCATCCAACACGACTGTCATCAACAACATGCATGTTTAAACAAGTGATTGATTGCAATGAATAAACAAGTTTAAAAATTCTGTGGGTGCCTCTGAGTGTGAAAATCAAGCTATCCATACTACAAAGTGTGCGCATCTAACAAAACTCCACGCTGCAACACTTCCACTTAACACAATCAAACACAAAGTCATGATAATAACTCAACATATCGTGTTGTGATATCAATTCAAGCACACTGTGATCAACCGTGCTATGCGCACTCAGGCTCATTCAACCAACAACACAAGGCTGCAGTGGATATCCTTTCTACAGTCATCCAATAGTCGTTCGGCCCCAAAGAAAACCATAGTTACCATGACCATTATCTATTTGCAACCACCCAACGTGACATGAACATCGTTAAGCATTTTCACTGATGATAGCAAAACATTCAAATAATCATTAGTGCAAAACCCAGTGATCATGTATCTTCCAAGCAGTTCGCCACTGTTGTAGAAAATCAATCAACCGAACAAGTTGTGGTAACTATGCATACCCACGCATCCAATTGAATTGGGGCATGGCCCCTTCCAATAACAATACTGAGGTATTAACATAAGGAGGGTGATTGTATCTTTGAAGGTGCAATTCTCAACGAAGGGTTTATTCTTATCATCACATATGCAATAACTAAATTATAAAACAACAGGACTGCCATATGACCAATATGGGAGAATTTGTATTCACCAGTACTCGACCATACATTCGATCCAAGATAACCTGTAGCAATTTGACAGACACGACAATATCCTCTACAAAATTTGAGACTGGAGGGTTAAGGGTTTACTCTGTAGCCGACACCAAGGAACATAGCCAACTCCTCGTAATGGTGGAACTTTCGAGGCCAAGGGTGTGCACAGAGAGAGAGACATGAGTCATTTGTGGATAGGTAACAATCCATGGCGGGGGGGCAAAAAGATGGGCGAGGATATTATTCAGCTGGGCAGTTTAATTAATGCACGTAGGGTATAATCCCCGTGTTCTTCATCCAACTACCACGGTACTAAGGGGGAGACAGGGTCGAGTTAAGAACATAACACTCAATTCATGACCCTTAGCGATGGAACATCCAATGCTAAAGTGAAACACAACATAGTGACGTATAAAACCTTCGACCATTAAACCCAGGAAGGCCAGAGATTGGATATAGTGACAGTGCGTGAAGAAATTTCCACCCAAGACTTAAACAGGGATGATTTTAAGGATGGAAATTTATTTTAAAATGTAGAAACCTTGGCGAATCTTATTAATCCTTCATATGCCAACTATAAATGATTGGCGATATTTTTGTAAAAATATTCAAATTTCTAAGGATTTTATATAGTTTTTATAAAATTTTGACGATTTTAAGGTAAAATAATTTTATCTTATAGAATTTGGGTGAATCATTTTTAAAATAGTGAATCTCGTTTTTGGAAAAACCATGGAAAATTAGCCCATGAGCAAAATTTAGCCCCTAAAATCATCCATGGACTTAAACAAAACCCTCCAACTAAAACAGAAGTAGTAACAGAGAGCTATCACCAAGAAGACCGATAACCTCTACAAACCCAAAATATTATAGGAAGAACCATCCATTTTCCATTCAAGAACCAAAATTTCACACAGTTGCAATACTTAGGAAAAAAAAAACCCGTACACCTAAGCCAGTAATCATTTCATAACCAGAGTGAAGTCAAGAATGGCCAAAAAAAAGACATACTTGTTAATCGAAATCCTTAAGACGAGAGGTGGCCGAGCGGTTTCACCCTGCTAAAATTCTAGAGCATAACACAACAACAAGATCGAACAATAGCCCGACTAGGGTGGTGGCCAACGGGAAGGGTAAAGGTGACGTGCAGTAAATGCATGTCGCTTCCACCCACATCTCATTAACTCAACGGTACATGCCGACCATTTCCCATTAAACAGATTAATCAAACATGCATCGAAACTATCAGCACATTAAAAGCCAATAGCACGATTACCATATCTCATTTCATATCATATAACTCAAACAAAGTCGCATAACCATCAACATTTACCTTAAATTAGAAAGCAGAAATCACCCATAAGCATTACTCAAGCAGAAATCACCCATAAGCTTTACTCAAGCATTTTGAGACTTTACTTGGCTAAAGCAAAGTAGACTAGAATGTCACCCTATGTTTATAGCCAACAAAAATAACATCCTAACTCACAAGTATTAATCACGAGTGCTTAGGCTAGTCTTTTATCAACAAAAAGCTTGCTGGAATTTCACTTTTTATGTAATTTTTTGAATATAACAGCTGCTAAAATAAATGTAAGAACATAAGTAAAAACACCAAGATGATAATCAAGATAGATGAGACATAAATCAATCCTTTATTTCATTCCAATTCACCAAAGAGTCATTTTATTTACAAAATCTCATATAGAAATCTTGGACCAAAGTCAAACTTAGACATCCCCGATGGAACATACAAAAGGACCTCTGACAAAAAACCAAAACTGAACTCTAAAAGCTGGATCAGCTTGCCACAGATTTCCGCCCACTCGACTTTGCACAATAGCTTTATCAGTCATGAAAATTGATTCACAAACAGACAAGTCTACACAGACTATCAAAGATAGATCAACACCTCTGAAAAACAAGTGTCTGAATGATTTGATTCAGCCTTGAATATTGTTGTCTACAATAAGACCCTGCTATCACAAAAGAGAATTAGGATGTGATGAATATATGAATGAATGAAAACTGAACTATCTCAACATAAACTCAAAGAGCAAACCTTAGCATGCTTCTCCTTCTATCCTCCTCTTGTTCCTCCCTTTCCTTTTGCTTTTAACAAGTTAGAATTGGTTGAAGTAGTTAAACCAACTCACTAGTTAAGTTAACTAAAAAACTCAACTAAATAAGTTAGGGGGAAAAGTAATAATTATAATAAGGGCCATAAATAAATAATAACTAGTAGGTGGGACCCCTTGTGACTCTCTTTAGTTCATAACATTTATAACAATCATAACAATCATAACATAACCATTAGTTAAGAAAAACACACCTCCTTGTGTCTCCCATCAACATATTTACTTTTGGCAATTTTAGCTCATGAAACTCGGAATTATTTCAAAAATAATACTCATATATCCAAATTAAAACATGTTGTCCAAAGATCTATAAGTCAACTATCATAAAACAATAGATAACATAAAACTCAAAAGCCATATCTCCTAGTCTGTGATGCAACCCTTGCTTGGTTGCTGTTGTCACCTCTTGATTTTCCTGAAAATGCCTTTAGCTGTGTAGAGCCTTTAGGCTTAACCTCGCTAATCACGTGGGAACAATCATCCCTCAAATGCATCCGGAGGACACAGATTTATCAGAGTCATTGGAGGGTGAGAAAGGGGAAACAATGGCTTTTCTTTTATCAGGTGCATGGTGGGCTTCAGTCTTCAATCTCTTGCTAGCATGGGAGGATTGCACCGGCGAGTGGTTAGGGGCAGCTTGGACAATGGGGTTCAAAGGTGGAGGAGAAGGCAAGGACAAGATGGGCCAGCCACGATGTTGGGAGACTGTCGAGTGGACAATCTCCTGCCATCCATCATTTTCAGGGACCTCGGGTTGTAAGGAGACATGAGGAGGTACAGGGATACTAGGGGCTTGCGGGGCTTGGAAAGGAGGCCTTTCAGGCCTAGGCCAGACTATTCCCTGCCCAATCCAATCAAACAATCCTGCATGAAACATTTGGCCAACCTCTTCTGAATCAACGTCAAATTGTATAGAGAACCTGGGCCTCGGTTCCAGTTACCTCTGCCTCTGTTTCCTCGACCATGGCTTCCTCGACTGAAAAAACTCATCTTGCATGTGTAATCGATTAGCAAATAGTCTTTTAAATAACCATGCATGACAACTCTTAAAAATACGAAATAGATTTGGCTCAGAATGTATTAGGCTCATGCAATCCAATCCATACAAATTGTTTTATTGTTAATCAGAGAGCAGGGGGGTGAAACAGGGTTCAGGGATACATGAGGGGTTTGTATTGAGCGAAAATATGATATAATGAAAGGGGAAAAGAAATGGTCACTTCTCAATGACAACAACAATCATCTATAAAGCAAACCAATAAAACCTCACCGCAATCACCCAAGACACTGCCACTTTCATCCAATTTAACACAGAAATCGTCTTGACTGCAATCAATCTCAGAACAGAGGGTGAAAAAATGAATATGGGATATGTGAAGGGTTTGTAATTAGCGGAAAATGAGATAATGGAAGGGGAAGATAATGATTACTGTTCACGAAATTAATCAAGTGATCCATAAAACATTTTGCAGTAAGAATAGATGCACCAACCAACAGTTATCATGACCGAATAACAATTACTGTGTATTTCACTAGTTCAATGTCCAATAATCAAATATCCAACATAGTGCCATCACAACACAGTAAGTATCCCACATAATTTGTAAGAGGTTTTGTTCCTTTTATTCACGCACTCTGCATTTTATAACAATTTACGAACAATACCCAGTTACATATTATCAACCACTGCCCATGCATTTCTTCAATCCACAACTATACTCAAAGTCATGTTTTCAAAACAATAATGAAGTCAATATTACTGCAGTAGAGCCCATCAAAATTCAATGATATTCGTTAACATATATATGCGGTAACAAAAAATAATCAAGATCAAATTGCAACACCTGAAATGGCAATTAATCATACAGCCAACAACCATCATTTAGACACAAGCTGTACACAAGGTAATTTGCTCAGGCAACGCAGTTCTTCCATTGTAAAAGCAAACAACTCAATGTGACTTAAAAGCTGGGCCACCCATCCAACACAACTGTCATCAACAACATGCCTATTTAAACAAGTGATTGATTGCAATAAATAAACAAGTTTAAAACTTTTGTGGGTGCCTCTGAGTGTGAAAATCAAGCTATCCATACTACACAGAGTGCACATCTAACAAAAATCCACGGTGCAACATTTCCACTTAACACAATCAAACACAAAGTCATGATAATAACTCAACATATCGTGTTGTGATATCAATTCAACCACACTGTGATCGACCGTGCTGTGCGCACTCAGGCTCATTCAACGAACAACACAAGGCTGCAGTGGATATCCTTTCTACAGTCATCCAGTAGTCATTTGGCCCCAAGGAAAACCATAGTTACCATGACCATTATCTATTTGCAACCAACCAACGCGACATGAACATCGTTAAGAATTTTCACTGATGATAGCAAAACATTCAAATAATCATTAGTGAAAAAACCAGTGATCATGTATCTTCCAAGCAATTCACCATTGTTGTAGAAAATCAATCAATCTAAAAAGCTGTGGTAACTATGCATACCCACACATCCAATTGAATCGGGGCAGGGCCCCTTCCAGTAACAATACTGAGGTATTAACATAAGGAGGGTGATTGTATCTTTGAAGGTGTAATTCTCAATGAAGGGTTTATTCTTATCATCACAGATGCAATAACTAAATTATAAAACAACAGGACTGCCATATGACCAATCTAGTCGAATTTGTATTCACCCGTACTTGACCATACATTCGATCCAAGATAACTTGTAGTAATTTGACAGGAACGACAATCTCCTCTACAAAATTTGAGACTGGAGAGTTAAGGGTCTACTCTGTAGCCGACACCAGGGAATGGAGCCAACTCCTCGTAATGGTGGAACTTTCAAGGCCAAGGGTGTGCACACAGAGAGAGACATGAGTCATTTGTGGACAGGTAACAATCCATGGCGGGGGGGCAAAAAGAAGGGTGAGGCTCTTATTCGGCCGGGCAGTTTAATTAATGCACGCAGGGTATAATCCCCATGTTCTTCGTCCAACTACCATAGTACTGAGGTGGAGACAGGGCCGAGTTAAGAACATAACACTCAATTCGTGACCCTTAGCGGTGGAACATCCAATGGCGAAGTGAAACACAACATAGTGACGCATAAAACCTTCGACCATTAAACCCAGGAAGGCCAGAGACTGGATATAGTGATAGTGCGTGAAGAAATTTCCAACCAACACTTAAACAAAACCCTCCAATTGAAACAAAAGTAGTAATAGAGAGCTATCACCAAGAAGACCGATAACCTCTACAAACCCAAAATATTACAGGAAGAACCATCCATTTTCCATTCAAGAACCACAATTTCACACAGTTGCAATAATTAGGAAAAACACAAACCCATACACCTGAGCCAGTAATCATTTCATAACCAGAGTGAAGTCAAGAATGGCCAAAAAAAAGACATACCTTTTAATCGAAATCCTTAAGATGAGAGGTGGCCGAGCGGTTTCACCCTGCCAAAATTTTGGAGCATAACACAACAACAAGATCGAACAATAGCCCGACTAGGGTGGCGACCAACGGGAAGGGTAAAGGTGATGTGCAGTAAATGCACGTCGCCTCCACCCACATCTCATTAACTCAACGGTACATGGCAACCATTTCCCATTAATCCGATTAATCAAACATGCATCGAAACTATCAGCACATTAAAATCTAGTAGCGCGATTACCATATCTCATTTCATATCATATAACTCAAACAAAGTCACATAACCATCAACATTTACCACCTTACCAGATGAGCCAACGACGTTCAATCTATCCCAACATAGCATATGTGGATCGGCCACATAATTCAATTAACAAAACGCATAACCATTAACATTTTTCACCTTGCCAAATGAGTTACCAACATTTCAACCATATGCATATTAAACATGTAATTCAACCATTTAATTGCGAGCTAGGGCTTAACAATAATCATCAAGTGCTCTCATGCATGTAGTATAGTTAGGACAACTTTTAAATCGCCCCATTGCAAATGTTTCTCATTTCCTTTAAGTTATTCACATGTGATATTGCAGAACTAGGTCCTCTTCCCTGGCATTCGTTCTAGTATTTTGCTTCTCTCAAAAACTGCCCTTCATGTAATTTCACTAACATGCTTGTTATGCAGGTGCGATAAGAACAAACAACATCGAAATTAATGAATAGCATAGGCTGTAATAACATAAGGAACCAACATTTCATAAGCTCAGTTAATAACCAATAACAACAAGATCTTTATCAACCATGTGAGGCGTATCGCACATCATATCAACGTCGAAAATGAACAAATATGCTCTCCAATAGTTCAAGGGGGTCCCACCTACTAGTATTATTTAGTTTTTATAATAATAAGCTTTAGCAATACTTTGCGGGCGAAACTACATGGACGCTTTTTAATCGTCAACAAATTGCTAGCGGTGTTTCTCTGGGGTTTGTTGTCTTAATGATTTTTATAAGTTATTTATGTGAAGGACTACTTTTGTTTGAATTTATTTGTTGGATGGCCATTTTTTGTTGAGATTCAATTCATGCATTTATGCTAATTTCATATTTGTTGCTCAAGGATTAGTAGTTATTTTGGTTGTCAAAATTATTTTAAAAAATCATACATTTCCTAGTCATCTACAATTGTCGTCGTTTGTATATCAAGGCATAAATAACAATATTTTTGAACTGGAGATTTTCTCAAACATATTACATTTAATCATTGCAAAATATTGTGCAAGATATGCTTAAGCTGCACATGGTAGTTAATTTCCAAAAGTTTTTTGGATAGATGTTACATAATAGTCTTTTTTGAATTACCCTGGAAGTGTGTACTTAATTAATTATTGTCAATTGAAAAATAATTTGTTTTGAAACTTTTCATTGTTGACGAGTTGCATAAATATATACCTTATCACTGAAATTAAGATCCACCCTTCAAATTTGATCATTGATTTAGAGTTTTTCAAATCTGCGACAGGAACTCATAAACTTTAATGCCCCAATATGAAGCTCTTGCCACGATTTCACCTTAATAATTGATTTTTTTTTTTTGTTGATGAACGACTCACTCATTATTAAGGCTCTCTTCGAAACTTATCAATTTAGAATTTAGTGTAAAAAAAACGATTTCTTTTGTAATTTCAAATGAACGTTTATTTATTTATATCATTATTATTTATTTAAACATTTGATTTTATATGTGTATTTTATCATTTTCTTTTTACACTCATATATTATACATATAATTATTATATATATATAGTTTCAATGCTTAATGGAATGGTTTTTTTATAACCTCTTAAATAAAATTAAAATATGAAATATATTAGGTTATAATTCCTAACAATGACCCTCTTTATATATATATATATATATATAACACAAGTGTTTATATAAAATCGGGATATATAAGGTTTCTAAATTATGTTATATATATTTATTACCCATTTTCATTTAGCTTCAAATGTAACCATATTTTTAGTTTGATATTAAATTTTGTTATTCTTCTTTTTCATATTGAAGAAGTTTATATCATCTAACCCACTTGGTTATCTATCCTCCTTGCAAGTGAGGAATCTTATAAGTAAACAGGTGGTTGGAACAGGTGTGTAGATCATTTTCCTTGTTGTTCACTCTCTCCTTCAAGGCTCTTATGGGTGGTGTGCACTCTCTCTCCTTCATTGTTCTTCTGGGTAGTCTACTTAGGGTTTATGAGTCATTTCTGGTTATTTCCAAGGGTTGTAGGGGTCATTTATGGGTTAATTCTAGTTGTTTAAGGATGTGATTAAAGGGTTCTAGTATGCATGCCCAAGTTTTCAGATTTGTTTATGGAACAAATGACATAGTTTTCAGTCAAGAGGCAAGAGGGTGGGTAGGTAGGCCTATGCCCCAATTTTTAAATTAGGGCTCTGATACCATATATGAGGCCCTATTTTCCAGGGCTTCAGAATATATCAAACCACTATAAGAAACACTTTTCTGTAATAAAACCAAGTTTTGAATATATAAAAGTTTGAATGTATGAAGTATCATCACATCCGTTTAATTTAGTTTTTTCTTTTGATGCAATTTACATTTTCAAGCAGCCTCATAAAAATTCAGTAATAACCTTGTAAATTGAAAAAATAATTTAATAATTTGATCACAATATTTACCATTAAAACAATCAGTAAAATACCTCAAGTTCTGGTTGATTTAGTCCCTTGTCCAAACTGCCCAAAACCGAATGTTTTCCTCCCATCTAGCTAGGAACAACCTCCCCAACTCCTTAGCTCCCAGAATCCTTGCGGTTTCCTGCCCCCTAAGCCCAAAATTCCCAGCAACCAACCAATCTCACACGAGTCCAAAATTTCAGAACCCAAATTCTTTCTCCCAAAATTTCTGATTTTTTCTCCCCACCAGAATAATCTCCCTAAATATGAAAAAGGTGGTGGATGGGGTAATAAAGGAGGGGTTTTTCATGTTTGAGGGGGATTATTCTGGCGGGGAGAAAGAAACTTAAATTTTGGGAGAAAGAATTTGGGTTCTGAAATTTTGGACTCATAGGAGATTGTCTGGTTCCTTGGAATTTTGGACTCGGGGGCTAGGAAACCGTAAGGATTCCTGGAGCTAGGGAGTCGTAGAGGCTATTCCTAGCTGGCTGGGAGGAAAACATTTGGTTTTGGGAAGTTTGGACAAGGCACAAGGGAGAAAGGGATTAAATCAACCTGAACTTGAGGTATTTTACTGATTGGTTTAATGGTAAATATTATGATCAAATTGTTAAATTATGCTACCAATTTACAAGGTTATTGCTGAATTTTTATGAGGCTACTTGAAAATGTAAAATTATACAACATTGCGTAAATTGCATCAAAAGAAAAATCTAAATTAAACTGTTGTGATGATATTTCATACATTCAAACTTTCATATATTCAAAACTCAAATTTATTACAGAAAAGTGTTTCTTATAGTAGTTTGATATATTATGAAGCCTTGAAAAA